>JAODAL010031292.1:0-48640 GCA_025379985.1 Phyllomedusa bahiana
TCCCCGCTCAGAGTCGGGGCATGGATGCGCCTGCGACCCGGGACGAGGGTCGCAGGGGCATCCGTGACATCCGCCATTCTATGGCAACATGCCCTCAGTGCTCCCCTTTTCCTCCCTGGAATGCCAACATGCCACCAGTGCTCCCCTTTTCCTCCATGGTATGCCGACATGCTGCCATTTATCACTTTCTCCTTCCTGGTATGAAAGAATCCTGACAGAGATTACCTTCTCCTCCATACTATGCCAACATTCAGCCAGTGCTCCCCTTCTCCTCAATGCTATGCCAATGTGCCGCAACTGCTCCCCCTCTTCTCCATGGTATGCCAACATGCCACCAGTGCTCCCTTTCTCCTCCATGGTATTCCAAAATCCTGCCAGTATTTCACTTATCCTCCATGCTATGCCACCATGCCACCAGTGCTCTCGTTTTCCTCCATTCTATGCCAACATCCTGCTAGTGCTTCCCTTCTGCATGCTATGCCAGCAGTGCTCCCCTTCTTCTCCATGGTATGCCAGAATCCTGCCAGTATTGCCCTTCTCCTCCATGTTATGCCAACATGTTGCCTGTGCTACCCTTCTCCTTTGTTGTAGGGTTGCCTGCATGTTCTGAAATGAAATCTAGTAGTAACTCCAATTAATTCCCTCATTTTGCTGCCCAGGAAGAGATTCCTTATTATAGACATCCTAATGTTACCAGCTACATTTCCGTGCTAAATGCTGAAATGAAAAAACAAAAAACCTCTCAGGATGTTAATGGTGAAGTGACCACCCATGTTTTGGAGAATAATGTGGACTACAGATATTGGTTATAAGATACTTATAACATAGAAGGGTTGGCTTACCTGACTGGTTACAGAGATCTATTTAACCACTCGTCATGTCTCTGGGGAAGTAACGCAGCTCCAGGACTATGGCCTGGAGATAATTACAACATGTGTAGAACTTAAGCTGGGAGCATGCCTTGCAGAGTACAACTGTAATCCTTTAATCAGATGTTTTTCTTCCCTTTAAGATAACATCTTCAATTGATTTAGAGAACCCTTCCTCTATATTTAAGGCAAAAAATGGAGTAATGGGTTACATTTGAGAGTCTAGTCTTACAGGATGATAAATGGCTGTTGTCAACTCTACTTGACTTTGACTGGTAGATGATGCAGAGTTGGGAGGGTAGTGAAAAGGTGAAAACCAGGTCGAACACATGTGGCTGTGCAAACAGTGTGTACAATCCCCATGAAGAATTCTATTTACTTGTCAATGAATCATTCATTTGAAGCAAAAAGTATTTCAGCTATTATTATTACCATTAGGCTGTGGGTGGTTATTTAGCAGTGATTAGCAGATCTGCTCTGTATTCCCAGTTCTTCTTATTGTAGTTACATGACTGCAGGAGATTAAATCTATAGTGCACAAGGCTACAGAGCTATTACTGGGTGAAAACCAGCGCTTATCAAAGGTAAACAATCTCCTTTGCTTGGTAGAGATAACAGTCTGTTAGCTTTCGTTCACACGGCAGATTTGTGCACGGATTTCAGCCGTATTGCGCGCCGTATTTGCGCTGCAGTACGGCTGAAATCCGTCCCTGTCATTACAGTAATCCACAGTTCTCATAAAGAACTATGGATTCCGCCTCTCCTCCTTGCTCGGCGAATACGTGACATATCAATTATTTACGGCGTGTACGCGCCGTGAATAATGACTGTCTATGGGGCCGGCGAGCTGCCAGCCCCTCACCCCGCCACCGCTGCACGGCAGCCGGCGTAATTGCGGGGCGAAATCCGTCCCCGCAAATACGTCAGCAATAAGCCATGTGAACTAGCCCTTACATAGTACGGCTGAAAAAAAGACCTATGTCCATCAATTTCAACCAAGAGGGAAAAAGCTGCCATCCATTCTGGTGTCGTCACTCCCTGAAAATTATTTAGATATATATTGTGGCGTAACCATAGCCTTCATTGAGCAAAAGTAGCCTCCTTTTGACTTATATGTGTTGTAAGCACTCGCTTAGCACTTGGACGCCATCTTGGATCATCCAGGGGATTAACCAGCTTGTTTTAGCAGGATCGCCACTCCTCTGGACAGTGGTTAATGGCACACGGCAAGTACAGCACTCGGATCACACAGCATTTTTAAGGCTGGCCTCAGCCACCTATATTTAGGCACAGGAACAAATCTAACCAAACATAAACACAATCTTCAGCCGTCTGGCCACTAACTGTAATGCCTCTCTAACGTGGTCTGGATCTAATATCCAGCACCACCAAAATATGTACCCTCACCATATGTCACAGTACTCGATTGCGGCTCTCCTCAAGTCTGGGGGGGCAAGAGCCTCTTCTCTCCAGCTCCGCTGTCACTCCCAATTCCAGGTAGCTGTCCACACACCCTGATTACCGTGAGAAGCATGCATTTTATAGGCCTGGAAAAAATAAGGAACACGAACAAGGGAACAGCCACCAACCCAACTGCAGCTGTTCCAGGAAAGCCAACCCATAATGGCTGGACGTCAGCCTTACTAAATACGGGTGTCAACAGCCTAATGTTGCTGACCGACAACACCTGGCTTCCCCCACGGAGACCAGGCCCTCGGTGGACCGTTTCTAGCAGGTGACCTGCTGTACACCAGCTAGTGGCAGCACCATGCAACCACCTAAGGTCGCTCCTCCATAGTGTATAAAGCACATGACCCAAAAAAGTTCCTGTCTTCAACATAGAAAGTAATTTCCAGCTTCCAGCAGCTCTTCCTGATGTTATATGGAAGGACACACTTTATTTAGATTAGTTATCTGCTTAATTTTCCCTTAATCTTCATTTTGCATTATGGTCGGTGACATTTTTGGGCTTTACAACCAATCATCAGTTTTCCATAGAATTTTGGTTTAAAACATACATTGGTCACCCCAGAACCAATTAGTATTGTATGTTGATGGACTGCTATATTTGTATATCAGTACTAGTTGATCTGAGTTAATTGTTTGACTGGAGCGGACGAGTCATTTAACAATATATTTTATCAACCAACTGGGCCCGGGAAAATGGGGTGTTTTCTGAGAAAATACACAGTATTGCATTATTTTGGTATCAGAGCAAGTATTAGGCGACAGGTTTTAGGATTAAAATTGTGTCAGTCACATCTATTTGTAGATATATCAAATGTTCAAATGCTGTTGGAATTCTGTATAATAAACATCTAGTGAATCTGCTCTACATTGATGTGTGTAGATTTGCTGCTATGCATTCTTTTTTATATATATAGACATGGAACATTGTAATAAAAAACATAATACAACACATAATTAGAAACAGAGTTATAAATATCTAAAGAAATATATTTCCTCCTATGCAACCTTCTCCAAAACATCTTCTGGATTTCCTGATAACTCAGGCGCTCAGATGATAGTGTCTATACAGCAGAATGTACTGTCCTGGCCACTATTACAAGTCCTCATCGGTTTCTAGTGACCTTACCAATACCTATGGACACGATCACAAGACCGGAAGATGCAATCCTGACATTATTAAAGACTGCTGATTCATATGTTGGATATTTGGCTCTCACAAGCGAGAAAGCTGTGTCCAAACAGGTGTCCTGTGGACATAGTTATCTAGAGTATTTAGCTAATTAGACCTACTTATATTTGCCATTCTGATGTAACACTTAGGTCCTCAGTCTGATTCTGCTGATCCATGGAAATTGTACTGTAATTTAATGGGTTTGATGGGGCAGGGAAAGGGGGTTATAGTCAATTCCTGTTTCCCCGAAAAAAAGACACCCCTGAAAATAAAGACATAGTGCATTTTTTATGCAATTCAAGTCTGGCTAAATTCTGCTTTATGTTTGTTTATTAAATCACTACAGTATATTAATACATGTTGACGTTTTTTTCAACTGTCAAGAAATCATCTCTTGACCCCTTCGTCACTGTCCAACTATCGCCCCATCTCACTGCTTCCATTCGCCTCTAAACTCCTTGAGCAACACGTCCATCTTCAACTGTCCTCCCATCTTTCCACCAACTCTCTCCTTGACCCGCTCCAATTGGGCTTTCGTCCCCACCATTCTACTGAAACCGCCCTAACTCAGGTCACCAACGACCTAGCAACTGCCAAAGCCTCACGCCACTACTCTGTGCTTCTTCTCCTAGACCTTTCCTCTGCCTTTGACACTGTCGACCATTCACTCCTCCTACACATCCTCTCCTCCCTCGGCATCACAGACTCGCCCCTCTCCTGGATCTCCTCATACCTCACTGATCGGACATTCAGCGTCTCACCACTCTCGCACCACCTCCTCCCCTTCCCGTGTTTGTTGGTGTCCCCCAGGGTTCAAATCCTGGGCCCCACTACTTTTCTTTATCTAGACCCCGGCCTGGGTCAGCTCATAGCATCATACTGCTTTCAAAAACCACTGTAGCTGGGTGACACCCAACTCTACATCTCTGGCCAGATGTCACCTCAAACTCTCCCAGATTTGCAGACTGTCTTTTCGTCCATTTTTTTCCTTCTTCTCCTTCCGTTTTCCTAAAACTAAACGGGGGAGAAAACTGAATTTATTATCTTCCCGCCGTCCCACTCTATCCCTCCCCCTGATCTCTCTATCACTGTCAATGGCTACACGCTCTCACCAGCTCCACAGGTCTGCTGCCTTGGGATAACCTTTGACTCCAATCTGTCCTTCAAACCGCATATCCAAACCCTCACCTCTGCCTGCCACCTCCACCTAAAAATATTTCCCGAATCTGCTCATTTCTTAACTCTGAAAGCACAAAAATGCTGGTCCATGCCCTCGTCATCTCCCGCCTCGACTACTGCAACATCCTTCTCTGTGGCCTCCTGTCTAGCACCCTCGCTCCCCTCCAAACCATCCTTAACTCTGCTGCCCATCTGATTCACCTCTCTCCTCGCTACTCCGCTGCCTCTCTCTTCACTGGCTACCCATTGCCCAGCGAATCCAGATCAAGCTAGCAACCTTGACCTACGAGGCTCTCCATAACCTCTCCCCTTCATATATCTCTGCCTTAATCTCTAAATACCTCCCCTCACGCAACCTCCGCTCCTCACAGGACCTTCTCCTCTGCTCTCCTCTTATCACCTCCTCACATAACCGTCTCAAAGACTTCTCTCGTGCCTTCCCCACACTTTGGAACTCAATGCCTCAACACCTCAGACTCTCCCCCTCTCTCACCAGCTTCAAACGTAACCTGAAAACCCATCTCTTCAGGATCGTCTATAACCAACATTAACCGGGTTGCACTGCTCCGCCCCACAAACATGTCTGCCCCTCACCTTCTGTCTCTTCACCCCTTCCCTGTAGATTGTAAGCCCTCGCGGGCAGGGCCCTCTCTCCCATCTGTACCAGCCTTTTTTTTAGTTAGCCCCCTAAAATTTGTCAACGTAAATTGGTAATTAATATTAAAAACCACATGTTATGTTATGTACCCCCGCCTGTAATTGTACAGCCAAAAAGTTTTTTGGATTTTGGCCTCCTCAAAGACTAAAGCCTACACAGATACAGCTATCATTGGACAACAGGGAAAAGTGAAGGTATTTTAGTGATCAAGGCAGAGAAAACAAAACATGCCTGTCCCCATTGTGTACTATTGCAATAAAGAGCATTTCCACCTAAAGTTTATTTATCTGTAATCAGCCTTCTTGTAGAACTACACCACTCTGGTAATTGAATACGTTACCAGTAATCGCTAATTTAGTTACAACCTGAGGCCTCTACATCATCATGGTTGGATGATCAGTTCTCCGATATGTTGGTTTGTTTTTTAGTTAAAATAAGAGGTTTGGCTCATTGGACGAGAGAAAAGAGAAGCATTCCCCGATATCTACTCAGGATGATCTCCTCTTTTCTTCATTCAAAAAGCCTGTATTCGTTATGATAAAAAATAAAGAATTTTGGACAGCAGATCTTCCAAATGTGATGCCTTTATGAATACATATTGATAATAAGACCTATTATAATGGATTCCTGTGTGGAGCACTTATGGGGAAATGTATGAAAACTGTCTACGACTTTCTTAGTTGCCCATAGTAACAACAGGGCTGTGGAGTCGGCAAGCCAAAGCTCCGACTCCGACTCCAACTCCTCAATTTCCCAAACCTCCGACTCCGACTCCTGACTCCGACTCCTGACTCCCTCATACATGGCGCATGTTTAAGTGATAACTTACTTCAGTAAAATGGTATCATCAGTCTGTTTATTACCTTATGATACAATAACCAAGCCATTTAGGTAGAACAGACACTGACAAGCAAAAGGGTAACAATGTTTTGATCTTTTGAACACTTGTGGGTAGAGTTGAAGAAAAAGCTGTATTTGTATCCAAGTCCAGTCTGCACCAACATTGGGAACGTGTAGAAAAGACCTGGGATCATATTTTGGTAAGGATATGCTTGAATCTGATGTAACACTTAGGTCCTCAGTCTGATTCTGCTGATCCATGGAAATTGTACTGTAATTGAATGGGTTTGATGGACAGAAGGTGGTAATAGTCAATTCCTGTTTCCCCGAAAATATGACTGCCAGAAGGATTCAGGCAGTATTGAAAACCAAAAAGGTGGATTTCCCAAATACTAACAAAATAAAAAATTTAACATTTTGATTTTTAGGAGCAAAACAGTAACAATGCAGTTACTGGAAAGAATCTGCAAAACTAAGCAGATGCTAAATATTAGCAAGTCAAATTTATGTATAAGATAGGTAAGATGACTGTATATAAAATTACAGTAGCCTCATGTACAAAGCTGTAGTGGATGGTGAGATATCGAGCCTGAAAATCACAGGTTCAAAACATTGTTACCATTTTGCTTGTCAGTGTAAAATATATTTATTGGATATGACTTTAGAACACCAAAAAATTGTAAATTTGCAAAACACTGCAGGAACATTTGTGGAGTCTCTGAATTTGTTTGGACAAATAGTATTGCCCCCATCAGGTCCTGCATACATGACCTCACATTGACTCATTATCCATCTGAAGCTCTCTACCTATTGTTGTGATCACAGGACTAACAGCAGTAAAGGATGCCTCATCGCCAGTCGTTGAGATGTGAACTAACTTGAACAGTGTACACTTTTCATAGCGAGTTATACGCTGCCTGCTTACATGATGTTGTCTATATGGCGTGCCTTGCATAGTGCCGCACCACCCTTATGCTCGACATCCCTCCGCTACCGACTCCGCCCCGGCCCAACACAAGACGGCGGTAGATAATTTGCGGCGGTGTCAAATATACGTCCCGCAATTTAAGTCCGTGTGCAATGGCGGGACATCGAAACAGAGAGACTCTTGGAAAAATGAAGAAGTGATTCCCTCATGATGCAGATTCAATCACTGTTGTTTATGGTTGGTTGGGTTGCCCCACATCAGTGCAGAGCAGAGCCCACTGGCTGGCTAGGTGAGAAGCAATGCGTGGCTCAGGAAGATTCAGTGAGTCGCAAGTGATTTGAGGATTGCTACATCCAGCAGAGGGGGTTCGAGAGCTCAGCTTTTTCCATAAGCTTTTGTTATATTCAAATGCCCAGTGTGGTGCAAAAGGCTTTTTTAAATCCTCACACACCAACATAGTTGCCATTGTGCTCTAGGCACTTGCCTATTCAGTCAAGCCCTTGTTTTGTTCTTTTGCAGAACATTTGGAGATAAGTTGACGCAATGCTGGCATGGCGATTATCAGGTTTGGATTGATGTACTAATTACTGTACGCACAAATAGGAAAAGAACAAGATGAACCAGTTCCCAAGCGGGCTGTTTACCCCCCTTCCTGACCAGGTACATTTTCATTTTCTTTAGTGTATGCAGGTTTGAACACTAGAACGCTGTCTTGCAGTTATTCTACAAAAGTTTTTGAATTTTTTACTGTGACAGTAAGGCTTTATTTTTATGTAATTTTTACATTCCATTTTTTTTTTTAAATACGAATGGAAATTTTTAAAAAAAATCAATTAAAAAAATAAATAAATTGCCAGCAAAAGTGCCATTAAAATACGTTTTGCAATTGTGTTACTTTTCAGTCACGGACATTTATAAAGGTGATATAAAAAGGGTTACAAGGGTCAGGGCTAAAGTTGCGTTTTTGGCTGTCAGTGTTTTTTATTAATTTTTTATTTTTTGTGCACTTATTTATTTATTTCATATATTGGGCCTGCATAAGGTCAGAAAAAGACATTTTTATATAACTTTTTTCCTTCTGATTTTCCCTTTAACTGGGACTGATATGTTAGTTACAGGGGAAATACAGCTCCCTAAACTCACTGCAGAGCTGATCTGGGACTGATAAGACCCACCAGCTCTGGTAGTTACCGAGCCCCGGCGGCCACATGATTGCAGATGCTGAGAATCAGATAGGTGAGAGGTTTCCTACTAATCGGTATAAACTGTCTCTGCCTTCTCAGTGAAGAGCAAGGCTACGGCTGACAGCCGGCTCTCCATTCCCGCAGCTGCACTATTAGTGTACAGCTGCGCACTCTGCATGGCCATTATAAAACAGCTATGTACATGACCACTGCCCAGACCGATATAACCAACAGGCAGTCGACATCTAGTTAAGAAGCCAAGCCGTTGTTCACAGAGACCAGTAAAAGGGTTTTGCCTGAGAAACATGCACGTTCAGATTTCCAAAAACAATTTGTGCCTGTCAGAGTATAATCGGCATATGTCTGCTCTACAGAAGAAAGCAACACGCTGATGACTGGCTTCTCCTACATTGGATAAAAGTCCTTTAGCGGAGTTTGCCAAACATCAAAACTACTTGTATGAAATCACTAGCCTCGTACTTAAACAAAAATATGAGTTTGGAGGGGAGAACACCTGTTCATGCACATTTTTTTCTAATCTGATAAAATATGTGGCTATTACTTTGATGAATTTTCCTCTTTCAGAAAAGCAGGACTTTGTGGAAAAACAGCTGTTATTTCAGAATGCGACATGGATGAATACACCCCTAAATCTTTAATGTTCCCCGGTTGCCCAAAGAGCTAATGTGTCACTGTCATTGCAGTTGATTAAAAACTAGCTTTATTTCTGTACATATCACAAAACAGCATTTTTATATGTGCCATATGGATAGTATTCTCTCCACTAAATTTACATTGCAGAGTTTCATTTAGCCCATGCTGATTCCCTACAGAAATGCAACTCAGAAACACAATTATAATTGTCAAGATCCGCTCTACGTTTAGACGAAAGAGCCACAGGCCATGGAAAATTTGTCCAGGGTCTTTCCACGCTCGCTATCTGACCGATGGCTGGAATGAGGAGGTCTGAGCCTGAAGCAAACGGGTGACTTGGATGTATATGCAAAATCATATTCAACATTCCCAGCTTTCAGCAGCACAAAGTCAGAAAGGAGGGAGGAAAATACTTTGTCATCAAAAACCATAATAATTACGTGTCAAGTGTAATTACAGCTCTGAGGGGTAACCCGTCTAATCTTAAGTGACAGGGGAAAGTGTTTTTGCAGGGGAAGATGCATAACGGGGTGAAATCAGATATGAAAAAATGTTCTTGTCGTTCTATTTGTGGATGCACGGAAGAAACACAAGCCTCTCAGCTTGTATTTGCAATGCATAGAACTTTCTCTGCAGGAAGATGTTATTTCACCCTAGACACATCGCCTGCTTTCTTCCCCTCTGCGACACGCCAGCTCCAAAGCATTGTGGGACATAATGACCTCATTTTGCAAATAACAGGACTTTCAGCTGCTATCATGAACAATGCTAATTACTCGCCCGTTCCTAACTATTCTTCCACTTGATTCTTTCTTGACATGTTGTGTCTGCAGTAAACCACTAACCGGGATATATCTAAATAGCTGATGGACTGAAGTCAGCTAAACCATAATGACAGCCTTGAAATAATGGTATTAACTAGTTGGCATTGTGCAAGCCAGAAAGGCCGAGTAAGCGCAGACTCAAGCATCTCAACCTGCTTTCCTGAACACATTATATAATGAGAAGTAGAATTGATTATATTGGATTAGAAGATGAAAAAGATCAAACTTTAGAGAGAGGAGGATGTAAAGAGGTTGAATGGCCTATTCTTGTTCACCCAAGATGGCACAGTCACAACCAAAAGTATGGAGTTCTGCCTGATAAAAAATAAGGCTATGTTCACACGGGCAAATTTCGCCGCCCATTTCACGTCGTATTTGTGCTCTAATTCGAGCGAGATGTGCGCGGAAATTACGGTAATTCATAGTTCTCATAGAGAACTATGGAGTACGCCTCCTCTCCCTGGGCGTTGTGGGGTTAGCGTCATGAACAGGTAGGCAGCAGGGGCTTCAACAGACCGAGACAGTGACACAAAAGTAAAAGTTCAAGTCCAAGAGCTGCCTGGGTTTATTTGCAGGAGAAACAAAGCATAATGCCTTAAAGTTCAGGCCAAAAACACAAACAAAATTCCTGCTCGGCTGATCTCTACCTAAACAGAGCGTTCCTGTCTGTCTTGCATTATTAGACGGTCCCAGCGTGGTTTTCCTCTTAGCAGCAGAGGTCCACAGGAAGACAAACACAGGCCTGCAGGCCCAGGCTTTATAGGCCTAATACCAGCCTCACCTGGGGCGTGGGAGTGGCCACCCACCCGGCTCTTTGACCGCTCCAGAAAAGCCAACCCAGACAAAGCGGACTGGAACCGCTATACTAACACTGTGTCAGTAACATAGTGTTACTGTCACCTAAACTATCGGCCTTCCTTCACCGAGCCCAGGCCTCTCGGTGACACGCATCGGTCCATAGGCTTCCTTACGCCACTTAAGACAGTACCCTAGGGGGAAAAGACCTTCCCTCGGCGACATCGCCTGTCACCTTCTCACAGCGTACAATACGATCGTATTGTACGCGTGGGAAGATAAGTGACATGTCAATTACTTGCGAGTAATGACTGTCAATGGGGCCGGTGGGCTGACAGCCCCTCCGCGCCGCGGGAGTACGCGGCAATCAGCGCGACTCCCAAATCACCCGGCGTAATTGCGGCCGTACTATACACGCCGCAATTACGCGGTGTGAACATAGCCTCAAGGACATGCAATGCTAAATTCCTGTGGCCCATGTGATCAGCCAATGAATAGGGTGTCAAAAGCTAAACCCACATGATCTGATATTGATGGCCTAGCCTAAATGTCCGGAAAAAAAAAAACTTGTAACATCGAAGCTAGGTGTAGGCAACAGATCAAATCCAATTTTTGTGGTTTTGGACAAAGTGTCTCTCAGTATCTCTAAAACTAAACTTTTAATTGACGAAGATATGTCAAAATAAAGGTTCAAATTAATTAAGCAAAGATCATAGGTGACTAAAGAGGACATCATAGATATTCACAACCACATCCAATATACCCAAATCCAAGGAGAGAAACCATCAATATGCCCAAAGCTTCCAAACATCCCAAATGTGTTTTTTTTTTTTTATTTCAATGCATTTCTCCCAAAATCTATGGGTTCATCAGAGGATTAAAAGGGCAAAATAACAAACTACGTTCGTGACTTAGTCATGCCTCAATTGTGGTTCTGACAAAATATACTTGACCAGTAACACATGTGGAGGAATGATAACTAGGCTTAGGATGGAGCCATTCACATAAATGCTCATGTTGATACTTCGGCAGCCTGATGAACCCATACATTTTGGGCATGTCCAGAGCATGTCAAAAACAGCTCAAAAACCGACCGTTTTTTCGGCACGTTTTGCGTTTTATGGCACATTTTTGTTGTTTGTTTTTTTTTGGCAGAAATGCACAGCATTAAAACATCTGGCAGTTTACATAGACTTCAATAGTCAATTTTCTGTCCTGCTCTGGCGTTTTTTTCAACATTTTTTGTGGAGACTACAGAATGTTTTTACTATTAAATTCTATGGGATCTGTTTTCAGTTGTTTTTTCAGCAGTTTCAGAAAACGAAAAATGCTGAAAAAACGACTGAAGATGCGTGCAGTGGAGACATAGCCTTAAAGGGAATGTGTCATCAAAAAATGAGTCGTTGTTTAAGTCCCATTTTTATGTTAAACAATTTGTTTAGGAATTTTTTTATTTTTTTTAATTTTTCATATCACTTTCAATATTTTTTAATAATTCTTAACTCTTGCAGTTTTCACTTTGGCCACTAGGCTTTGTTTGCACTGCTTTAACAGCAGTCAGAGAGATGCTTTACAGTAGCTTCATGCACATAGGAGACTTAAAGGGGTTGTCTCACTACATCGATTCCTCTTACCTCACTCCTGTTTTCTCAGTTTCATTTTTGAATTCAGGGGTGTGTTTACTGGCTTCCATTAGGCTGCAGTAGAAGCCAGGTCTGTAGCTATAGCAACCGGCACTGGCAGCCTATCAGGAGAGATCAAACAGGTTTGTAGCTATAGTGACCTTAGGAGATGATGCAGCCCATACAAGAGAGGATTTTTCAGAATAGGTAGGACACTGTTAATGGACATATATTGCAAAGTGACTTATTTTTGCAAGATCTTTAACATGAAAAGCAAGCTTTGTAGTGAGACAACCCCTTTAAGACTGACTCAGTCCCATTCACTTCTATAGGAGAGTTTTCTAGTCATGCTCTAGTCATGGGAAGAAATCAGTGGGCAGGGAGGTGAAAGGGTGAACTGTGGCTATCTCCTCTTGTGATTGATGGATTCTGTGTTATCTATTCACACTGATGTCTCCTTTCAGTTTGACCCTCTTTGTGCTGATAATGAGCAGACAACAGAGAATCTTTCTGTACAGAACAGAAAGTGTCAGAATATTATTAGGCTTAGTGGCCAAAGTGAAAACTGCAGGACTTAAGAATTATTAAAAAATATTGAAAGTGATATGGAAAATTAAAAAAAATATATAACCAAAACTTGTTAAAAATATGTGTTGAACATAAAAATTTGAGTTAAACAATTTTTGATGACACATTCCCTTTAATGTGTGTGTATATATATATATATATATATAAATATATATATATATATATATATATATATATATATATATATATATTCATTGTGAATAACTTGATGTGATAACTTGAAGACTCCGGGTAGTGTGATACAATTTGTTTTCTACGTGGTCCTATGCGATTAATTATGTGATATCATATATAATATTTAGTAGGAAGCCAACTTAAATCAAGGTATGGATCTTGACCCATACCTTGTATGCGTAGACAGCCCAGGGTCAGGGTTTTATAGAGCAACAAAATGAATGGACTATTCTTGGTATTCACTCAATTCTCGAGTCTGACTAAGAAGCATTGAGCCACGAGGCACAAACAATGAAGGGCACATGTCACTGAATGACCATAGCCCATGATGATGAGCTAGGTGTCAAGAGTCAGACTTACAGGTACACAGGCTAATGTCCCCATAGATATGCAAGTACATTAATATGTAAAATTCTAAAAAAAAAATTGAAAAAGTTTAAAAATAAAAACAATATTTTTTACAAATAACACATTAGTTGTAAATGAAGAAAAAAATAATAATTAAATAATAAAACATTATATACACACACATTTATTACTAACCATTTGATACCAAAACTCAAGTATGTCATCCTGAGCTTCATACAAGTATGTCATCCTAAAAGGAAAGAAAAGGAAAAAATTAGAATACTAATAACAATAGAAATGAATAAATATTTTGCATTGTTTAAACAAGATTTAATTTTATGTTTACAATTAAAATAGATTGAGAAAAATTCAGAAACAGTTGTGTAAAGTCAGTAAATAAGGACAACTTACATTCAGTGTATAATATATTTTAGTTTCCTCTTCACTTGGTTAATATTAGATATTACTACTAAAAAAGCAACTCTACCACATACCCTGTTTCCCCCAAAATAAGATAGTGTCTTATATTAATTTTTTCTCCTAAAGACGAGCCAAGACTTATTTTTAGGGGATAGGTTTTTTTTTCCATGAACAAGAATTCTCATTTATTGTTGAACAAAACATCAACATGTATTAATATATTGTAGTGATTTCATCACAAACATCAGCAGCAGCAGCCAAACTCTGAATTGCATAAAAAATGCACTAGGTCTTATTTTCGGGGGTGTCTTATTTTTTGGGAAACAGGGTAAATAACTTATTTAATGTAGTAAAGGGAAGCACATGTGTTAACATAAGAGACTACTACTCCCATCAAGCATTTTAAATAGGTGTTTCATTGCCATAGAAGTAACCATCAATGTAATAACCATACGCAACCATGGAGGAGTTAAGGAGGGCACTCTAGAGGAACTTTTAGCTCTGTCATATCATTTCCTACTTGCATCATTCCAGTTTCATGAGGACTTCATAGAAAGAAATATAAACCACTGCCGCCATGTTAATTTCTAGCAAGCACAGCGCAGGCACAACTGTCTCCATGCATAATTATCAACACTTATGAGAAACAGACCTGGAGAACTGCCTGACCCTGTCTCCATAAACAGTGGACTGCAGACGTGAACAACGCAAAACTGCCAACATCCATTGTGATCTGAAGCAACCTAAGTCTGGTGACGGTTGTGTGAGGGCTGGGGCACTGGGCTAGGTAGCCCTATGTCTAGGAGGACCTTTATTTTCAAGGGAAACAAAGTTCAAGGCTAAGTTCTGTTCATCAGTCACCACTTTGTTCTTGACATTTAGCAACAAGTTTCAAACTTCTGGCCAGATAAAAAAAAATACTGGGAGGGGGGAAGGTGGCAGAGAGAAGAAAAATGGTTCCTTAAGTTCCCACGCTGGCCTCTAAATCTGAACCATATGGAGACCTGAATGTGTCTTGGTCACAGTTAGGCGATGAAGGAGCTGGTCTGAGAAGTGTCAGGAGGAAAGAACGTATTCCTAAGTGGAATCCTTCAATGGTTATTAATTGCAGTCCTGTGACCCATATCCACTTCAGAACAAAACCCTCATTCATGCCACACCAAACTTGCAGACCTCGCTGCTTTTGTATAATAATAACAAATTATATATCAAAATGGTTATTAAATGGGCAAACTCCTGGGGCTTGAATATTACAAATGATTTACCTCCAATGGGTAACAGGGGCTAGGTCAATTTACAAGTATACTCCAACTAGTCAAAATGTGACTTATTGTTTATAGGGGTTTTACAATAATTTTAAAGACTTCCTTACTGCCCCACACTGTACTAAAATTAAAAAATAACCCATACTTACCTCTCCCATCACAACCGGTCCAGTGCTGCCATAGCTCCAGTGCCCCCCACAAGTCCCTTACTGATGACGTCATATTCACATAACGCTGCAACTAATCACTGGAATTAGGGTATGTTCACATGGCATAATTGCGGGGCGTAATTATGCCCCGCAATTACGCCAGGATTTCGGGAGCTCGCGCCGACCCGTGCGGGGCGGGGGGGCCGGCATCCCGCCGGCCCCAGAGACATTCATTACTAGCGACGCGTATTCGCCGCTAGTAACTGACATGTCACTTCTCTCCACCCGCAGCGTATTGTCCGGCTGGGGAGAGGAGGCGTACTCCATAGTTCTCTATGAGAACTGTGGATTACCGTAATGACTGGGACGTATCTTGCCCCGTATTGAGCGCAGTACGCCGCGAAATGCATCCCAGTTTAAGCCATGTTAACATAGCCTTAGTGGTCACGTGCTGGCCTTTGTGGTCACGTGCTGTACATGCAAAGATGTGATGACCGAGGCTAGTAATTGGTTGAAGCATCATGTGAGTCATGATAGCGATGTCATCAGTGAGGGACACTAAAGTTATGGCGGCGCTGGAATGGTGGTGACAGTAGAGGCAAGTAAGGGGTTTTTTTTATATTTTATTGCAATGGGAGGTGGTGGTGTGGTTTTTAAAAGTCTTGGAAAACCCCTTTAATTGCATGGCATGGCAAACCAGGGGCATCGCAAGAGTGCTTTTTGCTTCTACAGAGGTACAGAAATCAGTAGAGGTACATATCTTTTCACCAATACTTTTAACAGCACATTTCAGATGGGTGTACCATCAAGCACCATTTATTCCTTTTCAGGAAAACAGTGAAACCTCTCAGAACTCCTTTATCCAGACCAGATTTTCAGTTCCACCAAAGGGTATGTTCACACGGTGTACTGCAGGCGTATTTCGGCGCCTACTATGCATGCAGAAGGCATACTGGCCAGAGCATACTTCTGAAGAGCTCCCACTGACATTCACTTTCCCCAGCGCGTAAATGCTGGGAAGAAGTGATATGTCACGTCTTTCTCCCAGCGCATAATGTATGCTGGGGAAGATGGCCAAGCTATAAATTACCATATTTGCAGGGTGTAATTCGGGTGTATTGCATTACGGCCCAGAAATATGCTGTGTGAACATACCCAAATACTATATACACTCTCCATCTTCTATGATCGGACCACCCATCTAGAAGACCATTTTTGATGCAATCCTATATAGTTGTCTTGCACTGTATATGAAATAAAAAGCTTCCAACAATGTAAAAGTTGACCCTGATGTAGCCTGGGTAATCTGTCTCTGTATTCCACATATGGTACCTGGTGGTATGCACATCTAGCAGGTAATACTTCCTGGCATCCAAGAAAACTCAACTGGTTGTATTCCCAGTAAATCAGTGAGGACAGACATATTTTAGATTTCCTGAAGTTATAGTTTAGTTGAGGGTATATATAAGTTATGATCAGGCAGGTACACTGTTTGATAGGGATGACTGTAGGTATCAGCTGTTCAATAAGGCAACAGAATGGTCTTGGTGTCCAGGTGGGAAGAGTAAGATATGCCAAAAATACACTGATTTGGCAATTGCTTGACAGATTGATTTTTTTAACTGTATTGAAAAGCACAGGAGAATAGCTTGGATGGGGATGGCGGGTTGATGGGGCTCAAATCCTGGTCCCAAGAGAAAGGCCAACAAGCCTCATTAACCTGGCCAAGGTATTCAAATAGCAAATATTAGAATTCACTAAAAAATCATAGGAAAAAGGCCATACTTACTACTACAGAGGCAGGTCAACAATCCACTCCAAGTAGGAGGAAATAAAAACCCCAGTGCTAAATGGGAGAAACCCCTAAGTGCAGAATAGTGATGAACAATCACTCACACACCTACTATGCATGAGGAGAGGGACTGCTTACTAAATAACTGCACACAGTTAGGAACCAGTTCACGCCAACATGCATAAGAGCCACAGTATCATGCAGGTAAGATTGTATAAGTGCAGAAATACTGATAAATAGCCACTTACATGAGGGTTGCTAGGATTACAATTGCACACGTAAGACTTCTATATGGTGCCAGTTATATGATTATGTGTGAAGCACCATGCTGGCTTATAGTCCATTAGTGACGCCCATACTAGAGATTAGGTGGGCTGTCCAACATATTCGAAGTATCCAACACAAAGTACTGACACTCCATGTTCCCCAACATCACAGGCCCTAACTGCATCCTAAAAAATATAAAACATGAGGAATTAGTTGATATTTTGGCCACAAGCTCACAATCCATAAAAATGGTGCTTCATTGTCTTGCGAGTCTTACACTAACTGTACTAGCAATCCATAAAAATTCACAGAAAAATGGGACGTTCACTTATGACAGAAAAAAGGAAAAAAATAAGCTTTGAATCTCGTCTTCTACATTGCAGCACATACAACTTTCAATGGGCAGATGTATTCTAGTGTATTGCAAACAGTCCAAAACATAGCCTCACTGATAAGATGGTAAAGTATATAGTATACTAGTAGTATAAGCAGGGATTATAGAGAAATAATTTCAGACCTTAAAAGGAATGTGTCATCAAAAAATGACTTATTGCTTAACTCACATTTTTATGTTAAACACATTTTTTAGGAATTTTTGGTTATTTTTTTTTTATTTTCCAGATCACTTTCAGTATTTTTTTTAGGAATTCTTAAGTCCTGTAGTCTTCACTTTGGCCACTAAGCCTAATAATGTCTAACACTTCCTGTTCTGTAGAGGGAGATTTTCAGTGTCTGCTCATTATCAGTAAAAGCAGGGTCAAACTGAAAGGAGACACCATTGTGTACAGATAACACAGAATCCACCAGTCACAAGAGGAGATGTCACAGCTCCCCCTCTCCCTTCCCTTCACAGTGAAAACTCTCCTATACAAGTCTATGGGACAGAATATGTCGTAAGAATCCTATGTTCATGAAGCTGCTGTAAAGCATCTCTCTGACTGCTGTTAAAGCAGTGCAAGCAAGAATGTCTTCCCCACAATCATATGTAGACGGCCGAATAGAGAAATCTACAATCAGGAAATAAAAACGGTTGAAAGGAAAAGAATATGGATCAGGGGCTTGATGTAATAAGTAAAAAAAAATGGCGACAGATTCCCTTTAAAGTAACTAAATAGTAAGAAAAATATAATAGATACCTAGAAAAGACAGTGGTCTCCTTTACTGCCCTCTTAAGAATAAAACTTTATGAGACACATACACAGATTCACGTAACTATGATGTATTGGAAGCTGTTCAACTTCACGGAGAGCCCAGATGGGTCACCTTGGGTGACTTGTGGTCCGGGTGCTATGTCCTATTTAAGGAGAGGCCAGAGAGCAGCATATCAGTGCATTCTGGACATATATTAAAATGCTTCTGGAAATCTGAAGTGAAGCCAGAATAAGCACAAAATAAAAAACAAACAGCGCAGCATCTCACAGCTGGATATGTCAGCACTTGAGTGTGAAACACTCTTCTGACAGGAAGCCTGCTGTGAATATGGACTCCTGCTCCTTGTGTTTTGGCTTGGGAAGTGAACTCAGGAATTAATTGACCCAGCTCCATTACGTTATTACCTCAAACCCTGCTCACTCGTGTATCCTTGGTCTTCACCCTTAGCAGATTAGAGAAAACTACCTTCATACTGAGGAACAGCAGCTGATCAGGTCCTTTAACAGACGGCGGCATCAGAAAAGAGAATTACAGACCGGACTAGAAATTTGGGGGGTATAGTTTTTTTTAGATGTATCTAATTGGGAGAAACATCTTCATACAGCGTAATAGAACATTGTCAGAAAAATGTCAGCATAACATACAATATTAAGACAATATTTAGACTTTGTAACAATAATATTTCCAATATGTTTGATTGATGATGTAAAACACAACAGCCGAGAAGAAAAAGGATGTACAGCTCTCAATGTATAGTGTGTGGGGACACTACTCTCAGCCTAATGCAACATGCAGGAGGGTTTTTTACTAGTATTTCATAGAATAAACACCTACAACAAACCAGGCCAAACCAAATTACACTAATCAAGGGATAAATAAATACTAAACACACCAACTACAACCCATGATAGTAAAAATAATCCAAATTTTATTAAATGTACATAATAAAAACATATATGACAAAACTAATAAACACCAAATACATACACACCCAACAGAAAAACAGCTAGCACCCTCCAAAAACAACACGGTACATGGACATACATATTATATATGAATATACATAGGGCTAAGAACAAGTATATACATTAAATATCAATATGAAACAAACTATACTTAACCCAGTGTCACCGAGTGTATGGAGAGGACCAGCAACCCCGACGCACGTTTCGCTGTTTGCTTTTTTCAAGGGGATGAGCCCTATGTATATTCATATATAATATGTATGTCCATGTACCGTGTTGTTTTTGGGGGTGCTAGCTGTTTTTCTGTTGGGTGTGTATGTATTTGGTGTTTATTAGTTTTGTCATATACGTTTTTATTATGTACATTTAATAAAATTTGGATTATTTTTACTATCATGGGTTGTAGTTGGTGTGTTTAGTATTTCATAGAGTGGGGTCTCTGCCCTGTAAACCATCCCATATACGAAAAGCATCCTTTCACTATTCTCCATTCAGCTCTTATTCCTCCTCAATTTCAAGCACCATTCTGTTAAAATTCCTTCAATGCCAATCATTCATTTCACCATGTAAAAAATTTTCAAAGAATGTCCCCACTGTAATGCTTATAGGACCAGTCCATTTTTTTCCCTTAGTTCATTAGAAATTGCTTTTAGGCACATAGTATTACCAGTAATGAATCATCTATTGTGAAAATAATCATTAGACAATGCCTTTAGGTGCTCAGCAGTGCCTGTAATTGTGCTTACCTGCAGCTGAATATAGGTTTTCTGACTGATGAAACAGGGTCATGTGACCTGCACTCATGGTTGCTGAAACACATTGCATGGTTGTGTAACCTAGAAGTAAAACCCTCTATGCATTCCTATGGGAGCTTCAAAGTCAGTCTCATAGGAATGCATAGAGAAAGACTTCCTGTCAGCATCAAAAGCACAGTGTCTGTCAGCTAACCAGAGTGCAGGTCACATGACCTAACAGTACCCTGTTTCATCAGTCAGAAATCCTATATTCAGCTGCAGGTAAACACAATTACTGGCACTGCTGAGAACGAAGGGGGAAAAAATTATTTTTATTTTCACAATGGATGATTCATTAAGTAATATATATTTCTAGGAGTCAGCGGTCTTTTTGTCTGATACATGGCTCCAATCCCACGCATAGGAATATCATTAAACTATAAAATTCCAGTGGCCAGCAATTGCCACTAGGGGGAGTTCACTGCACATTGTCTGATTCTTGGCCAATGCATGAAGAGTAAGCTCTTAAAGGGATTGTCTTATGACGACACTTATTAAAAAATGCTCATATCATCAGATAGAATATGAATAATGTCACTATAGTGCAACCTGCTTTTTCTTTTCCGTAGTTTTATTGTCCACCTCAGTAAATATGGACACCTGTTTAGTCTAGCTTCTCACTCTTCTCCTCTGGATATGCAGAGGTGTGATATGGGGAGCCGACTGCCTCTGAAGCTGCCATGTCTTTACTGCTTGGCCGAGAAGGAAACTAATATTTTTTAGCATTTTGTCCAAAAAGTAGACAAGACAGTGCAACTTCACAGGCAACCAGCTTGCTATATCAGGGACCCCTCCATATACCTACTGGAGAAGCAAGACAGAGAGAAGCAGTGCTAGGCATGTGTGTCCACCTTGGCACGTATACGGAGGAGGACACAGTAAAGATAGTGAAAATAACACAGAGGGGGCGCTATACTAACAATATCCCTGGAATATTTAGAGGTATACGCATGTTTTATCCCTGAAATATTTGAAACTATTCGCATGTTTTAAAGAGTATAAAATGGAAATAACTAGAAACAATGTTCTTCACAGGACAACTCCTTTAAGGCTTAAATTGGGACGTACTTCGCGGCGTACTGCGCTCAATACGGGGCGAGATACGTCCCAGTCATTACGGTAATCCACAGTTCTCATAGAGAACTATGGATAACGCCTCCTCTCCCCACTCGGCGAATCCGTCGTGGGGGGAGATAAGTGACATGTCAATTACTAGTGGCGAATACGCGCCGCTAGTAATGAATGTCTATGGGGCCGGCCGGCTGCCGCCCCCCCACCCCGCGGGAGTTGGCGCGAGCTCCCGCAGTCCCGGCGCAATTGTGCCGTGTGAACCTAGCCTAAGCCACATATATGGAGGGGATTTGGATGCATGTTTCCTATTAACAGAGCTACAACTGTTATAAACTTCTACATATAAATGAATTAGCACAGAATTGTAGAGAAACACTTTAAAGATAGTTTTCAATAGTAAGAAACAATAAGGACAAGTTTCATTGATTTATAAATCAGACATGTCCCAACCACGTGAGATATAAAACTTCATATAATATATTGAAATTCTTCCAAAACTCACATGGAAGTTAAAGAAAAGCCTCATAAATAAAGGTTATCTCTAAGGAAACTACGCTGTTTCCTCATCTGAAAAAAAAGCAGCTCAGACAGTTCCCACCTAAAGGCCGTGTACCTGTCCATCAATAATTAATGGAAAGAGGAAAAGTTATTCTTATATTTAGATGGTCAGTAAAACGTCAAGTTAAAATTAGCAGAATGATGTTCAGGAACAATGTCATTACCTTCCCAGAGAAATCATGGCGAGAAACCGGAAAATAACAACAGATTCAGGAGCAAAAGAGCAGGTCACACTCTGCCCAGGAAAACGCTCACAGCAACTGACCCGAAGACTATGGACAGTAAATTAACTGCTTCACTGCTCGGGCTACAGTTGTAGAGGCTGTGATGCCCAGAACGCTATACCATACAAACACCTATACTGCTCATTGGCACAACCTCCTCTTTTGGAATAGACTAAAGGAATGTCTAGTTATATTTTTTATCATTTTAAGCAAACTCAAAATGTATACTCTCCTCTCACTTTGTCTCCAGCGCTGCACCGCCCTCACTCTCCACCGGTCTTCTGTTTTCTTCCGGTCTTGAATAGAACAGGATGTCATCGCTGAAGCTGCTGATTGGCCACAGCAGTCACATGTTATTCGCTGACATAAACACGTGACCGCAGCAGCCAGTCAGCGGCTGCAGCAGCAGAAACATCCCATTCAATTTTAAGGCTGGAAAAAAAAGACGGCAAAGAGTCAGAGCTAAAGTGAAAGATGTCACGGTCTGTGCCGCGGTCTCTGTTCTGGGTCAGACATGGCCGTGTTCCTGTTCTTGTCCTTACGCCACGGCCTCTGCTGCGAACCGTAGACGTACCTGTGTTCCTGTCGCAGATCCGGTTTCTGTTGTGGTGCCGCTGTCGCTGTGAACGCTCCTGTCGCCGCTGCTTCCCACCTGCGGTTGCAGTGCGGCTTTTCTCATGCTGGCCATACTGCTCCTCCATCTTGGCTGCTGTCCTAATTCCTTGTCCCTCTATAGAGGGTGGCAGCCACATCTTGCACTCCTTTATTTCCACAGTGTGCAGCAGGGTTGGGCTTCCTTGACCAATCCCCTTCCACCTGTGTGGTTAAAGCCTGCTTCTCAACACACTCCCTGCCTGATCCTTGTTGCATGGTTTAGTCTCATGGTGTGTTATGGTGGTGGTTTGGCTCATGTATGTTAGTAATCTGGTGTGTGCTGTCTTGTTAGTTAGTCTCCATGCTGGTTTCTATGTCTCTGTCTGTATCTTTGTCCGTGAGTTTCCTTGCCATGTTCTGTGCCTTGTTCTCGCCATGTTTATGCCTTAGTTCCTAGCCAGTGTCCTAGCTTTAGTCTGCTTTGTCTCCTGTCGTATTCTTGGTGTTGGGTGCTGTTAGTAAATGTTTTGTACCTTGCCCTCCGTTTAACCTTCCTGTTTGGCATCTGTTTAGTCCTATTTTTGTCTGTTCTGTACCTGCACATCTCTACCCCTAGTCTGCTATATCTTTGTCCCTAATCCTTTTGGCACTTCTGGCCTGTCTGGTCAGCTGCCACTGCTGGGGACTACTCTGAGGTAGCACCTGGTGGCTGTCGGGGTAAGCCATCCCTACCATCTAAGGCTCTGTGAAGATGCCTGACGGCCATTTGGTTACGCCCCCTCGGTGCAAGCCCGGCAGTGGTCCAGTGGGTCCACTACCCGCTCACCCGTTACAAAAGAGAGATGAGTGAGTATAAAAAGGCAGGGGATCCACGCCCGGATATCCGACTGCATTCTGTTCAGAAAAATTATATAACCAGACAAGCCCTTTAAGCTGTGTACAAGTGTGGTTTGAACATTGGACCAACATCACTTCTGCACTGTATGTTTCAGTGTAAAATGTTTTGCACTGTTCTATAATATTTTATATATCTGCAATGTGGCTTGTTCTGTTTAATATGGTTTGATATACTTTTGCTGTGTCATCATACTCCAAGAAGATATATCATTTGACTGTGTTGTAAGCCCATGCAGGAGTGAGCAAGGGATTCTGGGAACATAGAGGAGTTAGAGTCCTTGTCGCCTTAGTTGGGAGGAGCAGGGTAGTTCAGTCAGTTAGTTGAGTTGTAGCAAGTGGAGATGTTCCTGGGCCTACCAGCAGCCCAGAGGCAGGCTATATCAGAACATTGGGTAAGTAGACAGAGAAGCTCACAGATACAGTTGAAAACAAAAGTTTACGTACATTATAAAAAAAAGACACATCTGCATGTTGTTCTCACTATCTGACATGAAATTAGAATAAACCTTTCCCGTTTTATGCATTAGGAACCAAAATTATTTCTATTTGCCAAATGCCAGAATAATGAGAGAGAGAATTTGATTACTTTCTGCAAAAGTTTCCATACATTTCATTAGTATTTGGTAGCATTGCCCTTACACTGTATGACTTGGGTCAAACATTTTGGATCCTTCCACAAGCTTCTCACAATAGTTGGTAGGAATTTTGGCCCAGAACTGGTGTAACTAAGCCATGTTGGTAGGTCGCCTTGCTCGCACCTTCCTTTTTTAGATTTGCCCATAAATTTTCAATAGGATTGAGATCAGAGCTTTGTGATGGCCACTCCAAAACATTGACTTGGTTATACTTAAGCCCATTTATAACCAGTTTGGCAGTATACTTCGTTTCATTGTACACTTTGAAGAATCATTTTTGCACAAGCTTTAACTTCTTGTCTGATGTCTTGAGATGTTGCTTCATTATTGTCACATAATCTTCTTTCCTCATGATGCCATCTATTTTGAGATGTGCACCAGACCCTCCTACATAGGAGAAACCCTACAACATGATGCTGCCACCCCCCTAATTCAAAGTTGGGCTCGTGATAATAGGCTTACAAGATTCTCCCTTTTTCCTCCAAATGTAACAATGGTCATTTTGGCCAAACAGTTCAATTTTTGTTTCTTCAGACCACAGGACATGTCTCCAAAAATGTATATCTTTATTCCTGTGTGAATTTGTAAATATTAATCTGACTTTTATATGTTTCTTTTTTAGTAGTGGCTTCTTCCAGGCACGGTGGCCTTTCAGCCCATTTTGATACTGTACTCGCTTCACTGTGGATAATGACACAATCTTACCAGCTTCCGCCAGCATCTTCACAAGGTCTTTTGCTTTTGTTCTTGGGTTGATATGCACATGTCAGACCAAAGCATGTTCATCTCTGAGACACAGAACCCATCTCCTTCCTGAGCGGTATGATGGCTGGACATTCTCATCTTGTTTGTAATTGCGTATAGTTGTTTGTACAGATTAACAAGCCTCATTCAGGTATCTGGAAATTGTACCCAAGGATGAACCCAGACTTGTGCAAGTCCACAATTCTCTTCCTGATATCTTGGCTGATTTCTTAGACTTTCCCATGATGTTACACACAGAAGCAGTGTATTTCTGGTGTGCCTTAAAAACACGTCCACAGGTGTTTCTCTAATTAACCCAGTTGTCAATAATCAGAAGCTTCCAAAGACATGACACCATCATATGGGCTGTCCCAAATTGTTTAGAAATAGTAATCCTTGTGTATGTAAAATTTTGGCTTTGCAGGAAGTGATAAAATGCCTTAAAAATGCTCTTTCATTATTCTGGCATTTGGCAAATATAAATAATTTTGGTAATCCTAATTGACCTAAAACGGGTAAGGTTTATTCTGATTTCATGTCAGACAATGAGAAAAACATGCAGATGGGTCTTTTTATATAATGTATGTAAACTTCTAGTTTCAACTTTATCTATGCTGAGGAAGCTAATCTGCCATCTAAGTACTGGTGAGATGTATCTCTAAAGGAATTTTAATTTAAGCCCTTAGCACTATGGAGAGTGGCAGAGGTCGTATGGGCATCAGGTAGGGGGGTCTCCAGTGAGGACATAAATTGCTGAGGGCAGAGAGAGACTGACATTATCTGTGGTTATGAGTGTATGGAGAAGGTAGTACCCTAGTATCACTCTCAGTACCTGGGCCACCAAGAGGAGTAGAGGGTCAGAGTCAAATCCTGGATTTGGCTTAAGGAAGAATGCACCGTCTTAGGTCTAACTTAAAAAAGTGTGCCTGAATGTTGGTTTCCAACTTGCACGCAGGCTGCAGGTTCCGTTTGTTGTTGCAGAGAACTATGCTAGGAACGCGCCCTCTGTCTCCTGCATTTCCAGTTTATGAAGACTAACCATTCACATGAAAAGATCAAGAAAACCAGAAGCCAGAAGCAAAAGCCTTTTTAACTATCTTGTCTCATGTCTTTTAGACTCCCGCACCTTACAACATGGCTGTGTTCATTATCCTTACACACAGTCAAGTCATAGTATTGTCACCACCAGCTTATGACTGAACGGCTTTATTTACACAGCCGAGTCACATTATTATGACCACCATAATAACCTCCGTGTCCAGCATGTACAACAGCTAGATGGACTGGGAGTGACTCAGTAAGGTCCTGGTAGCTTGTCACAGGTAGCTGGAGCTGACTGCATCCCACAGCTGCTGGAGGGTGCGTGGTGGACGATCCATAGAGTGAATACGAAGATCGAGGTGGTACCACAGATGGTCAGTTGGGTTCAAGTCTGGGGGGACCAGGGTAGTACTTGGAAGTCTGGGTCATGCTCTTCCAACCAGTAGCAGATATTTCTCGCCATGTGATGTCACATTGTCTTGCTGGAAGATCCCATCCACCCCAGGGAAGACAATCATATGTATGGGTATACATAACCTGTAAGGATGGATTCATTCATAAATCATTTATAGGTGCCTTTCCACATGGATAAGTATCTCACCTGACACACCAATGTCCATCCATTCTATGAAGCAGAAAAGGTGACTCATCGAGATGCCAACCCTTAAACAGTGGAGGTCCAATTCCGATAATGCTATGAAAATTAAAGCCACTAATGACGATGTATCAGCAAAGGTGCAGCGTACATCTGTCAGCTTCAGAGCCCAATATGCAGTAGGATTCATTGAATTGTCATCTTAGATACAGGTCTGGTAGCCAGGGGTGTAACTAGAGAAGCCTGGGCCCCATAGAAAACTTTTGGATGGGGCTCCCCCACGCCGACCTCTGCCCCCCCACTAACATTTAACTTATTTAATAGGCCATGAAGTTACTAGATAATACAAGGAGCAAATGCCTCACCATACGTCACCATTATACTGCTACTAAACAAATCCCACTATATCAAGACCAACATTACCAATAATGTTACTACATAAGGATCCAATTATACTGCCAGAACACGACCACAAATTAATACCACATAGCAACTGAATAATACCCCTATACGATTACTGAATAAAGATCAGTGTACAAAGACCAATATTACCACTTTACAGTGCCCATACAGTGGTAGATACCAGTGTACACAGCTTTGCAGACATAGAAGTGATTATACTGCCATTACATATTGTGACTCACAGGTGACGTTTCTGTGACGAGTTATTGACTTTCCCTTTTTTACTGCATCCAGTCCAGACCACCATGATGACTTCTCCTGGCCACCACTCATCCCTGCAGATTTGGACACAAATATCTTAATCCTCACTTTTCCAACACCTGAAAAGTACTTAGTGACCAGCAAAATTTTGTAATTTTTTGCCTCCTTGGTTTTCAACAGTTGTAACTTTTTTATCTTTTAAGTGATGCAGTTGTATGAGGACTTGTTTTATGCGGAAGAAGTTGTCATTTTGGGACGCATGATTTAAGTTTACAAATTACTGCATTTTACATTTTTAAAATTTTTTGGGGGGGTTTTCTAAATTATTTTTTGACACCATTCATATTTCACAATAAATAACCTGATAGATGAATTCTACAGGTTATTATGGTTGTGTATATACCTAATATGTGTAGGTTTTTTTTATTAAATATTTATTCATAAGAACATTAGACATGCCAATCCTATGACAGCCAATACTTCCCGCATGTAGTTTGTCCACTTTGATAAGGGGCATGCAACAAGATGATAGCAGAGGATGCACAGCCCTCCAGGAACTGAAGCTGATACAGATGTCTACCTCAGTTTATAGGAATAATCTAGCAAATTGGAGAGTGATCGTCAGAGAGGGAAATTGCCACCTCTCGGCATTTGCCCCCTTTGAACATCCTCTATAGTATTGTAGAAAACAATAAATATGTGTGCTATTAAAGTTCCTACCAAGTAGAAATCTTTCAATCTGCTTTTTGGGGAAGAGGAAACATGACAATATCAAGTAACTGTGAGCATGGATTTTAAACCTAAAAAAAGCTGAGTCTTTCCCCAAGAGAGTCATTACACTCCAGTGAGGGTTTACGGTCCATATTTATTTCGTCAGACACCTCATTGTGAGGCCCACAGGAAAAGAGATTTGATGTAGAGGTCCATTTCTCTACCCATGTCCCCTCCCCAGAGGAAGGCAGCTGACAAGGTGATATATAGACGCTCACTTATTGTACATTCCAGATTGGGTGATTGCAAAGGACTCATGTCTGGGTTTGTTTTATCTGGAATTCTTAGGGAGGGTCAGCCAGTGTGGAGTCACCTTGCTGTGAACCTAATGTTAAAAATACACACCTTATGCCAAATTCTGGCATGTTCTGGTCAGAAGGTTGGGCCTGATCTGATTTGCACGATCTTTCCCCTCAATTCTTTTACACCCACTGTGTAAAGCTTTAGAAGCGGAGTCCCTGTGAACCATCAGGTCTGCTTCTGCCTTACATTTTATACCTTCTGTCTGCCTTCAGCAGTGACGGGTTTAAATAACAAGGGCTCTCCTAAGTTGGAGACATATTGTGACACAGCTTTTTTTTCTTGCAAATGCTTGATGGATGCTTTGAAATGAATTTGTAGGATAAACAGGTGTTTTTGTATCAGGTAAAGGATGAAAAAAAATCCCATCCATTCTATAAAAATACAATGTCCAAGATTCATCCTGAGTTATTACAGCCAGGAATTCGGTGTCATAAATCTTGTTCGGGGCCACCAATCAACTTGTAGCTTTACAAAACGTTCCAGTAGAGTTTCAGATTTCTTCCAAAACTTTAATGGAGATCAGAAAGAACAGATCTACATCGTGAAGGGAATGAGAAACCATTGAGTCGAGTAAAGAATAGGACGATTAAAAGTTTTAGGCTATATTCAAATCTGCATATTTAGGCAAGTTGATGTTCCTTCCAGATTTCTGTAATTTAGATTATGAAAATACTGTGGGGCACTCTTCTCATCATCTGAAGTAAGGGAGCCACTAACAGAATCCCCAATGAAGAAGCCGAACAGGAGAGTGAGCAGAGCTTAAAGGGAACCTGTCACAGTGAACATGTTATCTGGTCGTCAGGCAGCATGATAATGGAGAAGAAAGAGCCGAGCATATTGATATAAGGTTCATGGGAAAGATTCAGCAGAACTTGTAATATAGCCACTTAAATTTATGCTCATTCTGGATTAAGGAGTCTAGTAGGCGGTCTTAATAGTGTTTAACATTTTCCCATTATACACTCACCGGCCACTTTATTAGGTACACCATGCTAGTAACGGGTTGGACCCCCTTTTGCCTTTAGAACTCCTCAATTCTTTTGGCATAGATTTCAACAAGGTGTTGCAACGATGCCAATTGGGCCAAGGGCCCAAAGAGTGCCCAAAAAAATTTCCCCCCCCAAGACCCACCACCAAGCCCGAACCGTTGAACAAAGGGGATGGATCCATGCTTTATATTTTTGGGCCAAAATTTTGACCCCCACCATCCGAATATCGCGCAGAAATGAGACTCATCAGACCAGGGAAAGTTTTTTCCATCTTCTACTGTCCAATTTTGATGGCTTGGGGAAATTTTGGGGCCTCGTTTCCTGTTCTTAGTGAAAAAAGGGGTGGCACCCCGGGGTGGTCTTCTGCTGCTGTTGCCCATTGCCTCAAAATTCGCCCTACTGTGCGTTCAGAATGTCTTTTTTGCCCACCTTGGGTTTTAAGGGTGGTATTTGATCCGTTGCCTTTTACAGCTAGAACCATCTGCCCCTTTCCTTTGACCCCTTTGGGATCAAAAAGGCTTTCCCCCCAAGGAAGCCGCTCACTGGATGTTTTTTTTTTTCGGCCATTCTTGTAAAAACCTAGAGATGGTTGTGCGTGAAAATCCAGGAGATCAGCAGTTTCGAAAACTCAGGGCCAGCCTTTCTGGCACCCAAAAACCATGCCACGTTCAAAGGCACTCAAATCACCTTTTCTTCCCCCTACTGTGCTCGGTTTAACTCGGAGATTGTCTTACCTTTTTCTAAAGCCTAAATGCACTGAGTTTCCGCCCTGGATTGGCTGATTAGAAATTAAGTGTTAACGAGCAGTTGGACAGGTGTACCTAATAAAGTGGCCGGTGAGTGTATATTATATATGCTGCAGACATGTCACTGAAGAGCTGGTCTCGGTGGGGGAAGGCAACTATTTTGTGTTAGCTATAGGTTGCTGACACATGTAGCTAGCATGGCTGCTATGCAGCTAAATATGGGTTGTCTTTCCTGGAACGGCTCTAGCGTTGGGTGGGTGGCCATTCCCATGTTCCAGGACAGGCTTTTTGCAGGTCTCTGGAGGCCTATAAAAATCCTGGTACTCCTGGTGATCAGGGGATGTGGTTTGCTACCTGGCAGTTGAGCAGTACTGCAGCTGGTAAGAGGTTCTGGCCCCCAGAGGCTTGAGAGAAGCCGAAACCCAGTAGTAGACTGGGTAAAGTGTTAGACAGTGTTTTGTGGGTCTGGATGATAGATCCAGACCACTGATAGACAGGATCTAAAATTGTGTTTAGTCAGTGGCCTGACAGCCTGATGTTTTTGTTTATATTGTGTTTGTTATCCTGTGCTTTGGTAAATAAAGCTGGTTGAGTGCCATAACCATTTACCAAAAGCGGCGATCTGTGAGCTGAGTAACTCTTGAGATGGTCCAAGATGGCAGATCAACAAAGAAGATCTTAGACCCAGACAGCTTTCATACATATGGCCCTATATATCAATCTACTCAACTCTTCCTGCTCTATACTATGCCGGCTGCAGGTCAATTAACATGTTCAATGGGATAGGTTTCCTTTAATTCTGCATTGAGTCACTTAGGTTAATATGATAGCCACATGACAAAATTTTTGTATGTTTAACTAAGGGTATGTTCACATGGCTTATTTTGCCACGCATTTCGCCACGTACTGCGCTTTATACGTGGCGAAATGCACGCTGCAATTACGGTAATTCATAGTTCTCATAGAGAGCTATGAATTACGCTTCGTCTCCCCAGGTGTACAATACGATCGTATCGTATGCCCGGGGAGAGAAGTGACATGTCAATTGCTTGCAGTACTTACACGCCACTGACAATGCATGTGAATGGGGCCGGCCCCCCTTGGGTTTCTTTATAAGCGTGTTTTTCCAAAACCCCGGCGTATTGAGTGCGTAAAAGAAATGTGTGGCATTTAAAGCCCGTGTAACATAGCCTTACAGAAAGTCTTCATGGACTTGTGTATAGTTGTTTTAAAAAATTTTAGATCAGGCCCGGGGCGGGTAAAGGGGGCCCCTTTGCCGAAAGTTCAGAACCCACCCCCTCCCTTTGGTAAAAATGTGTTTATAGGGGGAATTTAAAAACAAAGGGGAGTAAACATTTAGAAAATTGTCACCCAACTGTCCTCTGGTGTCTACTGCTGGAGAAACGAGGTTTGTCATGCTGGATTTTCAAGGGTTTTCCAACCACATAAAAAGTATATTTATCCAAAAAGAATTTGATACTGGGGGCCACTTTTAAAGGTTGTAAGTAAAATGAAAAGGGGAAGGGGGGGAAAAATTTTTTCCAAAAGTGGGTAAGCAGCGGGCGGGAGTGTAGAAAACATGCAATAAAATAAATTAAACTAGGGATTTGGAGGGGGGTGTTGTTCCAGGGATTTATTGTGATTGCCAGTTTTGGGAAAGTCAGGAAGGAATTTTTTCCTAAAATGGGACAATGGCTTTTTTAACCTCAGGGGGATATTTTTTGTTTCCTTTCTGGATAAAAAAACAATGGGACAAAAACCCTAAAAATGGATGGATGTTATTTTTTGGGCCCTTAAAAAAACTATGTTATTATGTCATATGAAAACCTTTTTTTGAAATTGAAAATTTGATATTTATGATTACAAATAATTTTCTTTTCTATATAGCCAGGGAAGTCCCAATATGAACAGGGTTTTTCCACCTCCACCCCTTTCTGTTTTGAGGGTTGATGTACATCCTTGCGAAAGAAATTGGGCCCCCTTGAATTTTCAACCTTTTGGGCCAATTTTCGGGCCCTTTAAAAACATAAAGATATAAAATTTTTTAATTTTTTTTTGAAAAAAAATTTCAAGACAAGTGGGACAAAATTTTGAAGGGGAAACCCGAAATTTTTTGGATTTTTTAAACTTTTGTAAAAGAAAAAAAAAACGTAAAGGGGGGGGGTCCCAAATTTAAATTGGGGCCCCCTTTTTTTAAATACTTTGTATGCCACCTTTTGTGTGTTTTACAGCTCCCAAGTGGGTTGGGGGTTGCCCTCTTTTCATTTTTTTACATGGAAAAGATTTAAAAATTTTTGGGCCCATTTTCCTTGGCGCACAGCTGGAGCTCAGTGGGGTTGGATGGAGAGCGTTTGGGGAACACGGGGAAGTTCAGTGGGGTTGGGATGGAGAGCTTTTGAACATTTGGAGTCAGTAAAGGTTTGGATGGAGAGCGTTTTTGAACCCCCTGGAGTTTCGGGTGAGGTTGGATGGGGGGGTGTTTTTGGTTAACAGCTGGGTCAGTGGGGTTTGGGAGGGAGGCGTTTGTGAAACAGCTGGAGCTCGGGTGGGGTTTGGTTGGGGGAGCGTTTGGGAAAGGACTCAGTGGGGTTGGAAAGGAGAGCGTTTGTAAACAGCTGGGGGTCAGGGGGTTTTGGATGGAGAGCGTTTTGTGAGCAGCTGGGGGCTCGGGTAAAGGTTGGATGGAGAGCGTTTGGGAACAGGGGGAGTTTCAGGGGGTTGGATGGAACCCGGTTTGTGAACAGCATTTTTTCCTCCTTTCCACAGAATTTTTTCCCTTTTGGTTTTCAGCTCGGGAAATTTTGGACTTGGTCATTTTTAACCCACCTGGATATGAAAAATTTGTAAACCCTTTTCCCATTGTAGTTTTTTCCCTTTAGTTTGGGATCATTCTTGTTGGAAGATAAACCCTCCGCCCCAGTCTCAGGTCTTTTGCAGCTCCAAAAGGTTTTTTTCCCAAAATTGGTCCTTTTTTTGGCTCCATCCTTTCTTCCCATAAATTTTTAAATTTAACCATTTTCCCTTTTTGTTCCGCTGAAGAAAAACCCCAACCCGAGGGTTCCCCCAAAACCCCAAGGTGGACAGTTTTAATGTTGTTTTGGGGATGAAGGGGGGGGCCCTTTTTCGCCAAACATTTCATTTTGCATTGCCCCAAAAAAAGTTGGTTTTTTGGTTTTTTCTTCTGGCGAGCCCCTTCTTCCAAAATTTTTGGTGTCCCCCCGGGTGGTTTGTGGAAAAATTTTAAAATGGGGAACTTTTTTGGATATCTTTGAGAAATGGCTTTTTTCTTCCCACTTTTCCCATAAAGGTCTTTTTGTGCAGTGTACAAATAAATTGTTGTCCTTTTGGACAAACTCTCCCCACCTCAATTTGTAGATCTCTGCATTTCACCCCAAGATGTTTCATGGACCTCTTGGCTGCATTTTCTGATCATTTCTTCTCCATGTTTGAGATGAAAGTTTTAAAGGGCCCCGGGTCTTGGAAATTTTTCCAGGGGTTTGATACCCCTTTCCCCATTTCAATTTGATCGTTTGCACAGTGCCCCTTAGGGTTTTAAAGGGAAATTTTTTTTGTACCCAAAAACCCGGTTTTTAAAACTTCCCCCACAACGGAACACGGACCTCCCTGGTGGGGGTTCCTTGGTTTATGATGCTCTCTGCGCTTTAAACAAAACCCCGACTATCTTAACGGAGGGGAGCAGGGAAAGGGGAAAGTGGATCCCCTGGACCACTGCCGGGGTTTCTCCGAGGGGGCGAACCAAGTGGGCCCTCGGGCATGGGTATCTTCACAAAAACCCTTTTTGGGAAGGTTGGCTGACCCCAACCCCCACCAGGGCTACCTCCCCCAGCAGTCCCCCGCAGTGGCAGCTTTTACCAGACAGGGCCCGAAAAGGGGCCCAAAGTTTGGCACCATCAGGGGGGAAAAAGGGACAGAGCCCCAAAACAGACTAGAAGTAAATATGTGCAAGACAGAACAAAAAAAGACAGGGCAGGACTAAAAAGGATGCCCAAACAAGAAGGTTAAACAAACCCGGGACAAAAAAGAAGAATGGGGAAAACCCCACACAGAAAAAAGATCGAGGGCTAAAGGGTTGGACTCAGGCAGGAAACCCGGCATGGCCCGGGCAAAACACAGGCGAGAAAAGGAAAAGGGAAAATCACAGACATGGAAAAAAAGGGACAGCAGAAAGGAACCCGGGGAAATTAAAAAGGGTAAAAAATGGGAAAGAAGTCACGAAAAGGGGGCAGCCCGGGCAATGGAAAGCAACTGGAGACTAACCCAAAAAATAAGGATACCACAAAGGCACAAACAAGGGAAAACCCAAGGGCAAGGCACCCCCAGACTACCCAAGAGACAAATACACAACAACAAAAAAGGAAACAAAGGGAGGGGTTGGAGGGGGAACAGGGTTAAAACCTAAGGGGGGAAGGGGATTGGCGAGGAAAACCCAACCCCCCTGCACACTTGGGAATAAAGGAAGGGGAAAATGTGGCCCCCGCCCTCAAAAAGCTATAAGGGAATTAGGGGAGCAGCCAAGAAAGGAGGGGGCCAAGGCCAGCAAAAGAAAGCCGCACAGCAATCACAGGTTTATTTAAACAGCGGGTGGGGCGCCCACAGTGACACCCGCAACAGGAACAGATCTGCGATAGGGAAAATAGGTAACACTGCGGTTCGCCAGCGAGGCCGCAGCTAAGGCAGGAACGTGGGACGGGGCCGTGGGCAATATACAGACAGTTTCATTTATACGGAGACTTATTACCACGGGGGGATTATATTTATTTACCCTCAGATTTTTAGGACCCAAAATTTTTATCATTCAGAGATCCTCCAAATGAACTTCTGGAGTGAGTTTCTGACCTGAAAGTACAGGGGCCGAATAATTTTTTCCCGGCCCCCCCTTTTTAGGGTTTTGGGTTTTTTTTTACAAAAGTTTTAAAAAAATTCCCAAAAAATTTCGGTTTCCCTTCCCCAATTGTGGGCCCACTTGTTGTTTATTTTTTCACCAAAACATTAAAATTTTATTTTCTTTTGTTTTTAACCGGAAAAAGTTTGGGAAAAGGTTGAAAAGTTTTAAGGGGGCCGAATACTTTTGCCCAAAGGCCCTTGTATATGAAGGGGGGTTGTCCCCCAAAAAAGTATTACGTTGTCCCCAGTGCAGTTTGGGTACAGGGAAAGGGGGCCCTGGCTATCCCCCTGATGAGAAAACTATTTGGGAGGTGGTGACAAACCCCCTTTACGTTGCTAATTAAAAGTAAAAATAGGGACCAGAAAAACCCACATTTCCAAAAAGAAACCCCCGCCAAAAAAAGAAAGCCAATCAACAGATTTTTTTCAAAAAGGGAAAACCATAAAACCCTTGGGGAAGCTGGGCCCGCCGCTCGTTTTAGAAACAGGGGGAAAGGTGGTTTTTTTTACCTACCCCGGGGTTTTACCAACCTTTGGGCCAAATACTACTACCAAACTTTGGGGAAACCTGCCCCGGGGGCTTCCTAAACCCGGGCCTACCAAACCCCCAATTTAAAAGTGGCCAAAATTTCCTAATTTCCCCAAAACTAAACCCAATGGGGCCCACCAAACCAAAATTTAGGGGGCCCTTTTCTACCTACCCAATTGAGATTACCCAAAAAGGTAGGGAAAACAGATGGGCCCGAGTGTTTTTATGTTTCAAACCACCCTTTTTCCTTTTTCAAAGCGACATCTGGGGGGGACTAAAGTTTTGCAAAAGGGGGGGGGGGGGTTTAGGAGATGAAAGTTAAAGGAGCTTTAAAAATAATGTGGGTAATCCAAGGGGTGGTGAAAATTTTCTACTGAAGCCAGGGGGTAAAAAGGAAGCCGAAGCAAAGTCCAAATGTGGCAAACTTCTCCCCTTTAAATGAACCCCCTCTTTCCCCTTCCCGCTTACTATACTATCTCCAGAACCTTCAGATGTCACTTTGATAAAGGCCTTGTGGCCGAAACCCCTAAGGGCACTTGGACCCTTGTTTTTCCACAACCCAAATGTATCCAAATTATAAAATTTTTAGAATTAATTCCTAATATAAAAATTTTTGTTTAAATTTTTTATGGGGGGTAACTGGCAATTCTTTCTCTACCCGGAAAACTTTTGTACCTTTAAATTTCATCTAAAAAGGGGAGTGGGCAGTGTTTATAATTTCCTTGTAAATATGGGCATCTACCTTTTACACCTAAAGGACCTTTCCACCCTGTGTGCGTGACTTTATATGTTTTTTACATTTTCCCCTTCATGAGGGTTTCCAACTACCTACCTGGGGGTTTCCAACCTAATGGGGGCTACCTAAGACTGGTGCATGCCTACCTAGGGTCTTGCCCATTTACCTATTTCCAGGGCCTTACCAACCCAAAACTACCCCAAGCCCTTACCTACCTTTCCCGGTTTAAAAGGAATTTTAGAGGGGAAAAAAGGTCATAGTGTTGGGACAAAACTGGAGGGGTTTTTGGTTTCCCCGGTTTTGCCCCCCCCCTGGGAGACTTTTGCCTCTATGCCCCTGGCCTTTTCCCCCTCCCCCACCCCTTTTGTGGGTTTGACAAGGGTTGGGGGAAAGGGGGGAGGTACAGGGAAAAATTGAGGAGTTTTTTAAGTGCAGGGGTGAGTGATGGGCCCGAAAAAAATTTTTTTGGCGGTCTGGACGGGATGATGAAGAAAGGGGAAAGTGAATGACTCGTCAGAGAACGTGTCCTGTGAGTCACTGGATGTAACTGCCCTGTAATCACTTACAGTGCCAAGCAAAAGGGTAACAATGTTTAGAAATTTTAATTTTAAAGGGCCATATTCAAAATCCACTACAGCTTTAACGTGAGATACCATCAATTTTTAAAAGACCCAAACATCTTGGGGTCCTCATAATAAAAATTGACTTGCAAATATGAAACCTATTCCCGTTATGCAAAATTTTTTTTCAAAAACCTGAATTTTTTAAACCCTTTTGTCCCCGGGGATGGAAAAAATCTTTTTTTTCTTGTGTACTACAAATTACAACCTGTTCTCACCTTCCCCTTTTAGCCCCAGTTTTATTATTAAGTTGTTTGCAAGCAAAGGTCATGGTTTAAATTCGAGGAAGCAGCCATGAAGTTTTTTCCCAAAAAAAAGGAAAAAACCTTTTCCCATTAAAACTCATCGATAGAAAGTTTTCCTTGGCCAGAAAAATTTTGCCAATTGCATCATTTTACCCCCTGAAGAATATGAAATGATGTTGCCCAACCCATTCAATAAGGGTGGACGACCAGGAAAAATTTTTGGGAAAGTAAACAAGGTCTATAAATTTCGGTGGGGAAAAACCCGGCAGGGGAAAGGGGGGGCTTTTAAGTTTTCGAAATTTGTGAGATAAAGAGGGCCCCATGAAAGGGCCTATATGAGCTTTAAACACAATTTGGGAAATTTTTTTGGCCCAAAAATTGACAAAACCTAAAACTTAAATTTAAAAAAGGTTGGCTAATTTTTCAAAAAAGTATGAAAAGGGTGGAAAAAAAAGTTTTGAAACGTGCAATTTGAAGCAATGAGATGAAAGTCAATAGACTGGGCTCTGAGGGGTGGGCATGGGCCTGAAAGAATCAAGGAAAAAGGGGGGGCCCAAGGGTTTGATTTTTTTAAAGGAACTGTAAGTCCCGATGGGAAGCCTGAGTTTTTGGGGGTTTTTTTTCACAGAAAAGGGTTGTTGGAAAATTTGCCAGGATTTTTGGGTTGGTTCAATCCCTGAGTATTTTGAGAATTCTTTCAATTGGGTTTATTTTTGTACACTCTGTCCTATGGGTTTTTAAAAAGGAGGCTTAGTGTCCAGCGGGGGAATTTGCCCGAAGCAAAAATAAGGTTGGAAAAAGGGAAGGGTTCAATGACAATAAAGTAGAGTTGCTTTTATTGCCCAAAACCCACGAAAGGGTGGGGGGAATGAGTTAAATGAAAAAGCTGTATTTGAAACCCCAAATAAAAGTATGCACCAAAATTGGGTTTGTAAAAAAAAGGCCCTGGCCCGTTTTTCGTTTGGGCCCCCCCATGTTGAATCTGAGGGGAGAGCCCAAAAGGTTTTCATTCTGTTTTGGAAACTCAAAAAAAATGGATTTTCAAAACCCAAAAGTTTGTTTTGGGGCCCAGCCTTTTTTAGTTATCCCCCCGGGTCCTGCCCCTCGGATGGATCTACAAAAAATTCCGAGTGACACTGAGGATCCATCCCATTCCTGTGTACGTAAGGACATAAAAAAAACCAGGACACGGGGTTTTCCTCAGTGTTTTGTGCTGGAGTTTATGGCTCCTTTAGTAAAAAGTTTTTTTGCCTCCTATGCTCCTTGTTTATATAGATATTTTTCCCTTAATGCATATGAGTTTGATGTAGCTTGTTTAATTTTTTTTTTTTAAAACCCCCTTATGGGGGCGGCCCCCGGGCCCGGGGGGGTTTTTCCGGTGGGGTTTTTCGCGGTTTGGGGTTTTTTTTGCGGGGACCTTTCTAAAAAAAACCGGCCGCAAAAAAACAAGGGGTTTAGGGAAAAAAAACCCCGGCGGGCTGCGTCCCCTTTTGCAGGGTTTTTCCCCCCTGGGGGTTTTTTTCAAACCCCGGCCACCCAAAAAAAGATTAAACCCATGACATTTTTTCCGCCCAAATTTTGGGAAAGGAATATTTTGATGTCAATGGGAAGGGGGGGGGGGTTTTTTCTCCGTCACCCGGTTTTGGGGCGGCCCCAAAAAAACGGACAAAAAAAGGAAAAAACCAACCGGTTTTTTGTCCTTTGCCGTGGGGACATCCCCCTGATCGGGTAGGGCCCACAAGGAAAGCCATATCATGGTTGAGCTATAACCCACCCTTTTTTTTTTTTAAGATTAAAAACCCTTTAGAGTATTTTGGGAGTTTCTTCCCCATTTGAAATGTGACAGGAAAACAGGGAAAGCAAAATTTTTCCTATCCCCGTGAAAGTAGTTTCGAATCTTTATGTTTGTGTGTTTTAGGTTTCTTTTAAATTCATTCCTAAGCGTTAAAAATTCTGGTGCAAAAATTTCGATTTTTAAATGATGATATGTCTTTTGCTTAAAAGCTGATCCCTATATGTGCGGGCTTTGGATGAAGATAATGCAGCGTGCGGGTTTTTTAATGATTTTTAAATTAAGAATAAATTTGTTTTAAAATTTGATTTTCGCTAAATATCTGCGTTCCCCTTTAAAACCTCCAACGCCTTGTAACCGGGTTGCAAGATATTAATAATTTACATAAGCACAAACAGTACTGAGTATTACTAGCAGTGCTGCTTTAAGCGCAGCGGGTAAAGGATTATGGCAAGACTCGCTCTAAACGATGCCAAGTTAAATCCATAAGCCGGGGTAAAATAAAAAAAAAAAAATAAAGCATTTTTTTTTAAAAAGTTAAAAAAAAAAAGAGGTGAGAAAATTTAAGTTTAATTGCCACAGCGGGGAGCGGGGATCTTTAGTGACAGATAGCTCAATGTTTGATTCTGCGTCTAAAAACGGGGGACTTTACATCATTAACCCTAAAATTTTTCCCTATTTTTTTTTTTTAAACAAAAAATAAAAAAAAATTTCAAAACCCTCTGTTCTGCTTAAGATCCAATCAGCCATTTTAGTTAAATAAATATCATGGAAAACATTAAATATCACTTTGATAAGCTAGATTTGTTCCTGTGGGGAAGGGCCCCCCAAATTTGGTTTTTTTTTTATTAACATCCGCTCTTTTTCCAAGTGTTTAAAAAAGTGAGAGGTAATGAGGGGAAAAAAAAATAAAATGCGATATTTTGGTTTAATCAGATTAACCTAACCCTTGGCACCCGGGCATTTTTTGGAAGGCTAGATTGCTGTGTATAATAAGTGAAGGCTGGAAAATTTTCCCCCTTTTCGTTTCCCCTGCCCTTTTATGTTTTGTCTTCCCTTTTTGTTTCCCCCTTTTCCATCCTGTCCCTTTTTTTGGGGATCCCCTTTCATCAGGGTTTACATTTTATTTGGGGGATACAATTTTTGGGGTGTTTTTAAAAAAGCCCCTTTAATTGATAAAGTGGTGGCTTCCCCAATGAGGAAAAAATTACCCTATTTTGAGTTTTCTTAAAAAAAATTTACCCCGCCAGAACCCCCTCTAAAAAATAAGGGGACCAAAACCCTGCAACACCTGTCTGCAGATGGGTAAACTGCTGGGGCTTTTTACTCTCCTGCTTATTTTTTCAATGCTCTTGGCAGAGTCAGCTATTACTTTTAAAAAAAACCAAAACCCCAAAGGGTTGTTGAAGTCCCCCAAATCTTTCCCCCTGGTTATTTTTAATATATTTAAATTTTAGTGTTTACAGGACTTGTTAGTTTCCACATACCTTCATGGTGCCTATCAAGGGAAACATTACCCCTTTTGAGTTACCTCTAAAGTCTGTCACCCAGCCAGAACCCTGCTCTGATACTGAAAAAGGGCAAAACCCCTAAAAACAGCTTTCTGTAGATTGGTAACTGGCTTGGCTTTAAACTCCTGGACATTTTTCGAGGCTCTTTGGTGGGTCAGCTGTAACCTTAAAAAACGCCACTTCTAGTAAGTTGCCTGGAGTCCTAACTCTTTTTCTTTGAGCAAATTTGAATATATTATAATTTTAGTGGAGCATTCAGGGCTTGTTAGTTTCCACATACCTTCATGGTGCCTCTCAAAAAAAAAACATGATTCCTTTTGAGTTACATCTAAAGCCTTTCACCCAGACAGCCAGAACCATGCTCTGCAATGAAAAAGGGCAAAAACTCTGTCTGCAGATGGGTAAATGCCTTAACTTTCAACTCCTAGTCATGTTTCAAGTCCATTTTGGTGAGCTGGATGTGACTTTAACAAAACAGCACTTCCAATAGGTGACAATGCAATCTCTTTTTTTTTTATACCACCTTGCACTCATCTGAATATATTGACTGCCACTGGAAGACAACGTATACTGTGTGGCATATGTTTCCTTGTGGTATATCCTTTCATAAATCACCTAGTTGACTATGATTTCAATACAATTAAAAAAATATTACACTCTTTGGGCTTTCAGTTGAAGTTTATTGGCATGTTAGTGTATCTACTGGGAAACTCTCCCTACATACACATGGTATGAACAGAGCCTTAAACAGTTTCTACTGGTGTTTATATGTACGTCCTCGTCTTTCTAGCTGCCACATGTCCGCGATAGTTTTTAATTTTTTCTCTTCTGTGTGTTGTTTGTTACTATCATAGGTATAACAATAGCCATAGGGGCTACTATGGAGCCCAGAGGTTGAGGGGGCCCACTAAAGGTGTAAGAACATTGGGTGACATGTATGAAGGGGGCTGCGCCAGAAGTCTAGCGTCTTTTCAGCCCAAAAACTGGCACAGCCCCATTCTCTAGATTTATAATCGGGTGCACTCCAAAATTAGGCGCATTATCGGGTACCCGCGGCACTTTGTATTGTGCCCGAGATCAGGGGGCGTGCTGGAGGCGAGTCGCACTACAACCGTACGAAGCTACACGTTTATGTCTTTAGTACAGTAAAAACAAGGCGCATTACTGCTGGAAGAGGTAGACCAATTTAAAGTGGTTTACCTGAGCCTGAAGTGTCGCTTAGTAGCTAGAAAGCGCTAAATCTATGACCCACAGTAGAACAGGTTCATAGATTCAGGCGCATTCTACACTACTCAAGCACGGAAAAAAATGGTGCCTGAGCACCAAGAATCGTGCATGTCGCCCAATGTGTCTTTTTAAAGGGAATAATTTGTGGCTTTCTGCTATCTATGGCAGTATTATTTATACCGTTAAGTACTGCTACTGATGTTGCTGTTTCTGCTGCCCATCATTAGGTTTTGGGGGCCCAATCTTGCTAGTCCCTTATATAGGTAAATTGCAATGTAAGAAATCATAACCCAGCCCAAATAGAGGCAACAACTTATGCAACAACTTATGCAACAAAATCTCCTGCTTAGTTGACATAGGTTATCTAACCTGTATTAATCAGATAACGCCATGGTGCATGGTTGGGTTCAGGGGCATAGCCATAGGGGCTGCAGAGGATGCAGTTGCTACCAGGCCCAAGAGCTTGAGGGGGCCCAAAAGCCCTTCTGCCACATAAGGAGTAACCAGCATTGTAAGTGGCAAAAAATCGTGAAAAATTAGAAAAATTTACCAATTTTAAACTTCAAAAATTTCTGCATGTAAGACAGATAGTTATTCCCACTAAAAATTTATTTTATAACTAGCATCAACCATATGTCTACTGTAGGTTGGCATCTTTTTTTTTAAATGTCCTTTTTATGATATTAGGGGCCTTATCAATGTAGTAAAAATTTTTCACATTTTCAAGAAAATTTGCAATATCCCATTTTTTTAGGGACCAGTTTAGTTCAAACCGTGATTTTGATTGGCCTGTATGTTAGATACCCCTATAAATACCTCATCGAAGAAACTACAGCCCTAAAGTATTAAAAAACAGCATTTAGGAAGTTTATTAACCCATTAGGTGTTTCACAGGAATTAAAGCAAAGGGGAAGTAAAAATTCAAAATTTCACTTTTTTTGCAGATTTTCAATTTTTTATACTTTAAATAAACCAAGAATACGGAAATGTGACAAGGGAAATGCAACTTAATATTGATTTCCCAGATTTCAGCGTTTTCAGAGATATCCCAAAATGTGGCCCTAGTGCACAAATTGGCTAAACCCACAAGCCCCAGAATAGGAGTGAGCACCTGCCGGACTCTGGGGGTCTCATTTTCATTACGATTTTATTTAGGGCCATTTCAGGTTTGCGGACACCCTAAGGTCCCTAAAACTTAATAATCCCCAAAAAAAGACCACATATTGGAAACTACACCCCTTAAGGAATATATCCAGGGGTGTAGTGAGTATATCGACCCCACAGGTGTTTCACAAAAATTTTTAGCGTTAGGCTGTGAAAATAAAAATAACATTTTTTTTTCCCAATGATCTACAATTTTAGCTGAAAATGTTTAATTTTTCAAGGCATCCTGGTAAAAAAGGACCCAAATCTTTGTTACGCAATTTCTTCCAAGTTCGGCAATACCCTATATGTGGGTGTAATCTGCTGTTTGGGCGCATGGCAGGGCGTATAAGGGAGGGAGTGTTACTTGGTTTTTGGGAACGCAGATTTGGGGGGGCCATGTCGATTTACAAAGCCCCTAAAGTACCAGAACAGGTGTAACTTTCCACAAGTCACCCCATTTTTTATTCAACACCCCTCACGGATCTCATCTAAATGTGTATTGTTCATTTTGGGCGCACAGGTGTTCCACATTTTTTTTTTTTGCTTTGGGCTATGAAATGAGGAAAAAACACAGTTCCACCATTGTTTTTTGGGCTTCAATTTTACAGCGTTTCGCCGTGAAGTATAAATGACAGGGTTTCTTAACTATGGGGTCGGTACAATTGCAATGATATAGATTTTATATAGTTTTTTTTTTGTTTTATTACTTTTACACAATGAAATAGGTCTATAAAAAATTTAAATTTTTAATGTTGTCCTGTTTTTGATAGCCATAACATTTTCAGTTTCTGTATACGGAGCTGATTATGGGCTTGTTTTTGTGGGATGATTTTACGTTTTTATTAGTAAAAATATTGGGGGGATATGCCGCTTTTATCACTTTTTATTTAAAGGTTTTTGTGAAGGCATTTTGAACAAAATACAACATTTCTGTAGGTTTTTTATTTTTATTTTTTACAGCGGTCACCGTGCATATAGCTAACATGTTAGTATTAATCAGCAGGGCGATACGATTACAGCGACACCCAATTTGTATTTTTTTTTATGTTTTTCTGATTTTACACAATAAAAACAATTTATTCAAAAGGAAAACCTTTTGCATCGCCATAGTCTGAGAGCCATAACTTTTTTATTTTTCTGTGTAAGGGGCTGTGTAGGGGCTTGTTTTTTTGCGGGGTGAGTTGACGTTTTTATTGGTCTCATTTTTGGGGGAAAAAAACTTTTTGATCGTTTTAAATCCGTTTTTGGAAGGCAGGGTGAAGAAAAAACTGCAATCCTAGTAGTGTTTTTATTTTTATTTTAACAGCCCCTCACCGGCAGTATCCATGACCATTAGCTTTACTCTCTGGGTCGATAAGATTACGGCGATACCCTATATATATAGTTTTTTAATATTGAAGCACTTAAAAAAAAAAAAAAAAATGTGATTTTATGTGGTTAAATAAATTTATGCATCGCTGTCTTCTGAGAGCCATAACTTTTTATTATTTTTCCGTATACAGAGACGTGTAAGGCCTTTTTTTTGCGGGATGAACTGACGTTTTAATGGTACAACTTTGGCATTATTAGTTTTTGATCGCTTTTATTCCATTTATGTGCTGCAGGATGTACAAAAATTGCAATTTTGTGACTGTCTTTTGTTTTTGTTTTTACGGCGTTCCCCCGTACGGTTAATTAATGTGACAGATTTATAGGGTTGGTCATTACGCACACGGCGATATCAAATATGGGTACTTTATTTATTTTTGATCTTTTTTGGGGTGATTGGTGTTTGTAAAGGAGAAAAGGGCAGTGTACATGTTTTATTTTTTCTTTTGTGTTTTTTCCACTTTTTTTTTTACTTTTTCACATTTTTTTACTTTTCCCCAGTGAGATTTGTAACAGTAAATTCCCACTGGAAAAAGCAATCGTTAATTGCTGTTTGAAGAGGCGATCTGTGCACAGCGTTACTGCGTCACAGGTCGCCATGGCAACTAGTGACACCATGGGCCCCCAATGCATTGTGGGCAAGGTGACGTCACCAGACTACCTGGATGCTTTCAGAAAGCATCCGGGGAGTCCGGGAGAGACAGGCGAGCGGCATCTCTGCCGCTTGCCTCGCCGATCGTAGGCAAGGGGGAGCGCACTCCTCCTGCCGCACCTTCATTATTGCGGCCATGAAAAGGGGCGGTAATGATGCGTTTTTCACCCGCGGCCGGCTCACTCCGGCCGGGGGGGATGGGGCATGAAGCCAGCGGTAATTTACCGCTGGTTCCATTCACATCGCGCTCGGCTCCCCGCAAGCCCCGCGCGATCGCCAGGGCGTATGCATACATTTCCCTTTGTGGGAAGTCACTTCCCGCTAGGGCGTATGCATACGCCCAATGTCAGGAAGAGGCTAAAGAGGTCCTCTACATAATCCCTTATTGATAGACAAGTGACCCTTGACAAATGATTACAAAGTGTTCCCCTTGTAATCGGCAGTGAAACCTTGCAGTACATGTTCAATTCCGCAGCAGCGCCTCTACAGGAGAAACTAAACATTATCAAGCTAAGATCATTAAAGAAAATGTTAAAGAGGATATGGCCCAATAGTAAGCCCTGTGGTCCCCACTTTTAACAGGGATCCAGTCTGAGTAGCATCTGTGTAATAAGCCAAAGGTAAATTCAACACGTTATAACTTGTTGTAATTCTTTATTTTTCTTAGAACAGTGTAGATCTCACATTATCCATTGACGCTGCCAACAAGCTGCTGTTGATGGATCTGGTAACCTTTTCATTTGTATTTAGCATTTTGAATTCATAATGCTGTGCTGATAGCAATGCATCCAATTAAATTTTTAGCACCTTGACAGTCCATGCATCCTTGCTAACTAACATGGAAACCCCATGCAAGTATTGAGTAGTCATACGTGTATGTGAAGGAGACAACTGTAGCTTTATATACATGTACTCCTCAGTGTTAATATAGTCAATGAGCTGAGCTGTCTGGGTTATTAACTCAAGGCATAGTAAGAACTGTTTCCTATCCTGCTTGATGATGGATTCCTTGCATCTTTTTCTAAAATAATCTAGAAAAAAAAAACAATAAAATTCCAAACATGCTCGACTTCATATTTCCATGTTAATCAAACATGGAGAAGAGCAAATTGTATCTGCGCAATTTAACATATCATAGGTAAGTACATTAAGGTTCCGTGTAGGGTGTGAGTAATAGATATTATGGCTGTGATTGCAGCCGTCTTGGAGTGTTTTTACCACTGAATATTTGTCATTTCATCTTGTCAATTAGTTTGTGAAAAATCTTTGTCTCCTGGAAGTACAATAACAATGATAAGCTTGTGAGTCCTTCCTCTGTGTATGGAGATATCTCTTTAAGACTCAATGTTCCCATAAAGTCTCATGCTGCCACTGCATCTGCAATAATAGCTTCATACAATATGTGTTGCCTGCGGTAATGAAATGATTTTTAAATTATTGTGTCATAAAGGAGATGCTTTTTTAATACATTGTTTGACAGTGGGAAAGATGCACGCTTTAATAATCTCTGCCCTCGCCACTTGTACATGTCTGCATATTTATTCACATAATTTAATTGTCCCAGGATTCATTTTGTTGGGTACCACATTGTTTAGAAATATCTGTTCCTCAGGCCTTGAACTGGGATCTGTCTCTGCTGTGTCTTCAATTAGCAAAGCAGAGACTAAAGAAACCTTTGCTGCTTAAACCTATATGTCACCACGTTAGGTGGCGAAGATGGAATGGACCTCGCAGACATGAGATGGTTGCCAGACGCAAACTGCACATCTGTTGTCATTGTGGTGCTGCTTCAACGCGGGGCAGGAAGGAGCAGCAACGTTGGGTTTATTCATCTATGTTAATTCTTGGTATGGTACAAATAGTACTGCTTCATTTGTTACCTCAAAACAATAAGGTTAAAATTTTATTTCACTATTTAAAAGGGTATTCCCATTTTATTGATCACCTTTAACATGTAGGCAAAGATAAACAAAGATTATTGCTGTTCTGATTTTGCCTCTCTATAGCGTTAGCAGATCTTATCTCCTGCTTTTGCACACAAGTTGCCTTAGTCACTAGCAACCTATCTCTACTCTTGCAGGCTGAAGCAGTGGTCAGGATGAGGACTCACTCCCTGCTTTGTTCTTTATCTTGAAATACAAGAGCTTGTTTACATTACATACTGACAAGCATTAAACCTCTAGAGCAGGGGTTCCCAAACTCCAGTCCTCAGGCCCCACCAACAGGTCATGTTTTCAGGATCTCCCACAGAATGCAATGACTCTAATTAAGTCACCTGTGCAGCATAATTAAATAACTTGTGCACTGCTGAGGGAAGCCAGAAAACATGACCTGTTGGTGGGGCGTGAGGACTGGAGTTTGGGACCCCTGCTCTAGAGCTTTGTAGTCTTGTGTACTACAGCTTACAAACTTCCTGCGCTCATGTTCCTCCATCAGGATTAGCTAGGAATTCCAGAGTTGATATGCCAATCACTGGTATAAAACCACCCAGAGCCTAACCAGGAAGTGCGAGTCTGAAGTTGGCAATGGCTCTGTAAAACAGCATGGTGAGACAACCCCTTTAATGGCATATGTATTCACCAGAAATAACTATGGGGTCATATATAACATGCAATAATACTATAGAAATTGAAGTGCGATAGTAAAGCAGACGTTATCTTCTTTTTAACGACTTAAAATATTTTCCATCATGAATATAACCTTGTGCATCAACCATTACCCCCATTGACAAGAAGCTGTAAAATACACAACTGAAGTTTCAAATGTCGGAAAAATCCAACATGTGTTTTTCAGCAGAAATTCAAGATGATACCTTGGATTTTTACAGAGAGTGTAATGAACAGCACTGCAAGTCATCTCCGAGCCATCAGCATGGGCGCCTACCCACTTGCAGCGGCACGCAGCTCAGCAAGTCTGTTCCTTTTTGCTGCCTGCTGTATAAGGTGCATGCCTGCTATCCATTTTAGAATTAAAGTACTAGTGTGCTGTGTCTTTCTGCCTTGGTCAATTGCTCTCCTGCTATTTAAAGGGACTCCATCCATACCTCATCAGGGGTAGCAGCCTGGGAGTTCCCTACAGTGGAGTACAAGCCTTGTGGGGGTTGAGGGTGAAGAGCAGTGGGCTCCCTTGCCTCCACTCCTCAGCGTGGTTTATGCTAAAATCCACAAGCGATCCAGTGGATCCACCTCCTGACCAAGCTGAGTTGTTACACAAAGGTGTAATTTAGATACAGAATAGGTGTAACTGGTAGCCTAGGACTATGAATTATGACAACACATTCATTTTCTTCCCTTTTAAGGCATTATGGGAAAGGAGCTGAGAAGCTCAAGCTCCCTCTATTGGATGTAACAAATTCTCAATTCACTTTTGACCCACTGGGTCTTGAGAAAGCAAAAGGGATATTAAGCCAAGCCAGTATCTCCCATCTGCAGACAGCTGTTTCGGGATGTTTGTCCCTCATCAGGGCAGAGCAGAGCGATACTGGCTGGCTGTGTGGGAGGCAATGAGTGGCCCAGAAAGGAGAATATCTCTCCGTAAGGTGAGGAGAGCACCAAATGGTGTGTAGAGTTTTAAATTGCCTTTTTGCCCTCTACTAAGCATCTTCCCTTTTAAGCACATCCAGGAATTACTGAGCCCACTGACATATAATACACAGTGTTGTTTGCTACTTAGGTTTTGATTAATGTAAAGTAACCTGGAAAATGACACTGATGCCATATTGAATCCAACCCATCACCTCATATCTTTCCAATAGAAGTCATTTAAAAATCCTACCCCCTTGTATTGATTTGCATTTAAATCCATATTTCTGTCTGTACTTGATCTGTTTCTGTAATTTTGAAGTAAATCTATCTGAAAACTCACTATAGACCCTAAATATTTAATCTGAACCTAATATAGACCTGGATAAAACAATAATTGGTAGGTGTTATATTCAGAGCTGTATTTCTATAGTAAGTCTACTTTTTTA
>JAODAL010031293.1:0-48638 GCA_025379985.1 Phyllomedusa bahiana
TCGTCCCGCTAAGTAAACGGGCCCCAAAACCATATGCTGCCACCACCAATGTAACGAACTTGTATGGACCCCGGGACCCCCGCAAGCGAGGTGTAAGCATGCCAGGGAGCGGAATCTAAGTAGGTCCCGGTTTTCGCCAGAGCCCGCCGCAAAGCGGGATGGACTTACTGCGGCGGGAGTCTACCAGGTCGCTACCCCTGACGTGACTTGCTTACAGTGGCAGCCAAGAGTAAACGTGGTACAGAATTGTGAGGCGTAGGCGTAGTCGGGGACAGGCGGCAAGGTCGGGGCAGGCGGCAAAGGTTAAGAGTCGATAAACGTAGGCGGAGGTCAGAAAACACGGTAAGACAGTAGGTACACAGGAATGCTTTTTCTAGGGCACGGAGGCAACAAAGATCCAGCAGGGAAGTTACGTGGGTTCCAAAACTATATAGGGTCAGTGCCTGGCAATTAACCAATTACCGGCGCACTGGCCCTTTAAATTTACATGGACGAGCGCGCGCGCTAGGGGGCGCACATGCGCATCCCGGCCCACAGAGGAAGCGAGCAGACCCGGAGCGAGGTCAGGTGAGTGGATGGGACGGGTGCGAGCGCGGCCAGCAGCACGGTCCGCAGCGCCACCCGTCCCCGCCAGGTGCCTGCACTAGGGGACACGGGTACGCCCACAGTCCGTGGACAGGGATGCGGCGCGACCCGTAACAGTACCCCCACCCCTCCCTTAGACCTCCCCTCCTTTTTAGGCTGCAAAAACCTGCAGATGAGATCTTGGTTCAGGATATTAGATTCTGGCTCCCAGGATCTCTCCTCGGGTCCGAAGCCCTTCCAATCCACGAGGAAGAAACACTTCCCTCTGACCGTCTTCATGGCCAAGATGTCCTTAACTTCGAAGATGTCAGCAGAATCCGCTACCGGGGAAGGCGATACATTCTTCTTCTGAGAGAACCAATTCAGAACCAGAGGCTTACAGAGGGAGACATGGAACGAGTTTTGGATCCGGAGAGATGGAGGCAAACAGAGCTTGTACGTCACTGGGTTCAGCTGTTGAAGCACCTTGAAGGGACCCAGGAAGCGAGGACCCAATTTATAAGTAGGAACCTTCAGGCGCACGTACCTCGAGGAAAGCCAAACTTTGTCCCCTGGGAGGAACGTTGGGGCAGGTCTTCTCCTTTTGTCTGCCTGAGACTTCATACGGGCAGAGGCCCGAAGTATGGAACGTCGAGTCTCTTGCCAGATGACCTTGATATCCCGAACTTGGTCATTGACAGAGGGGACTTCCGAATCAGTGAGCAGGGGAAGGGGAGGGTGCGGGTGGCGACCGTAGACTACAAAAAATGGAGAGACGCCGGCTGCATCCGAGTCACGATGGTTATAAGAGAACTCGGCCCAGGGCAGCAGCTCGGCCCAGTTGTCCTGACGTCCGATTATAAAATTACGCAGATATTCTCCCAGAATCTGGTTCACCCTCTCCACCAGGCCATTGGACTGAGGGTGATAGGCTGATGAAAAGCCCAACTTGACTTGCAGACGGGAGCACAGCGCACGCCAAAATCTGGATACAAATTGAATGCCTCGGTCGGAGACAATTTGTGACGGTAACCAATGTAGCTGGAAGAAATGGCCGGCCAATTGTGGAGCCGATGGCAGCCCGGAAGGAGGTACAAAGTGGGACATCTTTGAGAACTGGTCCGTGACCACCCAGATGACCGAATTTCCAGAAGAAACCTGTAGGTCTATGATGAAATCGGTGGCTATGTGTGTCCAAGGGATTTCTGGCACGGGCAGTGGATGTAAGAGACCTGCGGGCCTGTTACGTGGGCCCTTGTTCCAAGCACACGTGACACAGGAAAGAGTGAAGTCCTTGACATCTTGTGCCAGAGTCGGCCACCAGTAGTGCCGTGAGATCAAAGCGTAGGACTTCCGTACTCCGGGATGGCCAGCCAAGAGGGAGCTGTGCCCCCATTCCAGAATCTTCTTCCTGAGAGCCGGTGGCACGTAAGTCTTGCCCGTAGGGATGTTTTGGAGACCTGCGGGAGCCACGTGAACCAACCGTTCGGGAGAAATAATCTGCTGCGACATGGGTTCTTCACCGACGACATCCGAGGCACAGGAGGGCATCGGCCTTGATGTTTTTCTCAGCAGGCCGGAAGTGAATACGGAAGTCAAAACATGAGAAAAAGAGAGACCACCGGGCTTGGCGAGGGCTTAAACGCTGGGCCGTCTGAAGATACAGTAGATTCTTGTGGTCCGTAAAGATGTCGATTGGATGACGGGCCCCCTCCAGCAGATGTCGCCATTCCTCCAGGGCTAGCTTGATAGCCAAGAGCTCCCGGTCCCCAATGGCATAGTTCCGCTCCATCGGCGAAAAGGTCTTTGAGAAGAACCCACATGTGAGAATCTTGCCTTTAGGGCTCTTCTGAGTGAGGACCGCCCCTGCCCCCACGGAAGAGGCATCCACCTCCAAGGAAAACGGCTTCTCGGGATCAGGCCGGACCAAGACAGGTGCAGTGGAGAAGGCAGTCTTTAGATCAATAAACGCCTTCTCAGCCTCCGGAGGCCAACATCTCGGGTTCACATTCTTCCTAGTGAGGGCCACGATAGGAGCCACCAAGGTGGAGAAGTGGGGAATAAATTGCCGGTAATAATGTGCGAAGCCCAGGAAACGTTGTATCGCCCAAAGGCCGACAGGACAGGGCCATTGTAGCACCGCAGAGAGTTTTGCTGGGTCCATCTTCAGGCCCTTAGCCGAGACTATGTACCCGAGGAAAGGTAGGCTGGTCTGATGGAATAAACATTTCTCCAGCTTGGCGTACAGTCGGTTGCTGCGCAGACGTCGCAGTACCTGGCGCACTTGCGTCCGATTAGTCTAAAGATCAGGGGAGAAAATCAGGATATCATCTAGATACACTATGACGCAGGTGTACAAGAGATCCCGGAAGACATCATTGACAAATTCTTGGAACACAGCTGGAGCGTTACAGAGCCCAAAGGGCATCACGAGATACTCGAAATGTCCATCTCGGGTATTAAAAGCCGTCTTCCACTCGTCCCCCTCCCGAATTCTGATGAGGTTATAGGCTCCTCGCAGATCCAATTTGGAGAACACCTTAGCCCCCACACGGAGGGTCACCGGCCGGGTTATGTACTGGATGGGGTCACTGAGGAGCTCCCCACTGACCGAAGAAATAAGCAAAGGCTTTTCCAGATGGACTACTGGCACGTGGTATCGGGATACCAAGGAGGCATGGATGAAGTTCCCGGCTGACCCAGAGTCCTGGAAGGCAGCACTCCGTAACGATAGGCCAGCATCATATGACACTTCCACTGGTATCATCAAACGTGGAGAGGAGTAAACAGCACCTAGGGACACCTCTCATACGGCACCTAGGTGTGAGCATTTTCCTGGACGCTGAGGACGTAGCGGACAGCTTCTGTGGAAATGGTCCGGGCTGGCGCAGTAGAGACATAGGGTCTCTGCTCGACAGAAGGTCAGTTCTTGCTCCGATAAATGGGCCCGGTCCACTTGCATAGGTTCCACATCGGAGGCTTGAGGGGGTGACAATGGAGAACGCTGGAATACCGCAGCCAGGCGAAACAGCCGTCGGGGGCGTGCCGAGTCTCTCTCTTGGCGGAGCTCCCACTGCCTCTCAGCGGACCTTACATCGATGCGAGTGGCCAGGTGAATTAATTCGCTCATGGAGAACGGGAGGTCTCTTGCGACCAAAGCATCTTTTACCCTGCTGGACAGTCCCTTTTTGAAAGTAGCGCAGAAGGCAGCATCATTCCAAGTGAGCTCAGAAGTCAGGGTACAAATTGGATCGCATAGTCTCCCACAGACGAATCGCCCTGACGAAGGCTCAAGAGCGCGGTCTCTGCAGAGGATGCTCGAGCTGGCTCCTCGAAGATGGTGTGGAATTCATGGAGGAAGCTCTGTAGATCCGAGGTCACAGGGTCAATCCGGTCCCAGAGGGGAGATGCCCACGCCAGGGCCTTCCCGGACAGCAGACTCACCATGAAGGCCACCTTAGACCTCTCCGAGGGAAACTGTTCCGCCATCAGTTCCATGTGCATGGAGCACTGGGTAATAAAGCCCAGGCAGAGCTTGGGAACCCCGGCAAAGCTGGAGGGTAATGGAAGCCGAAGCTTGGGTCCCACGGTGGCCAGAGGAATGGCAGGTGTAGACGGAGCCACAGACGGAGGCGGAGACTGTTGCTGGGATGCAAGAAGCTGACACATCATGCGCGCAGAGCTGGCCCAATTGCTGCGCTTGTTGAGCGATTTGCTGCAACTGTTGGGCAACAATCGTCGTAAGATCCACGATGCTAGGCAGAGGCACCATGGCGGGATCCATGGCTGGATCTTACTGTGACGAACTTGGTAGTGGATCCGCTGGACCACCGCAACTGATGGTGTAAGCCACGCCAGGGAGCGGAATCTAAGTAGGTCCCGGTTTGCAAGACTATAGAGAGTCTTGTAGCTATCAGGATATGTTGCAAGACCGTTCTAACTGATACGGGAAAGTAATCTATGGAGATGTTCAATAACGCTAGGGTTGGAGTCAAAGCAATATGATAAAGAAAAATCTCATCTATCAAATCATTAATACTAGATCACAGGTTTTGGATAGATGTACAGAACCACCACATATGAGATAAAGTTCCATGAGCTCCGCATCCTCTCCGGTATAACTAGTAGGATGGAAGGAAGTGAGCCAGTCGGGTAGGGTTTAGGTACCACCTAAAATATAGTTTCTTCATGCATTCTAAATGATTAATGCATCTAGAGTGTCTCACTACCAAAATCGATGCTTTCAACATTTTACATTTTAAAAAGAAACTATGAATTTTTATTCTTCTCATAGATTGTGTACCTTTCTGCTGAGGCTGAAGTAAAGCCTTAGGGTATGTTTACATAGCATTTTGCGGAGCATACCTATGCATATCGCAAGAAGCCCTGTGATTTAGAATTATGCACTGGCCAGCGCATGCTTCTAAAGCACATGGGGGTGCAGCCATTTAATTCTATTATCTCCAGTGCGAAAACGTCTCACTTCTTTCACCCAGCATTAAATACACATCAGAGAAAACAGAGGTAATTCATAGCTCTCTATGAGAGCTATGAATTACCATAGTTACAGGCCATATTTTGGGCATATTTCAGCTCAATTACGTCCCAGAATACTCTCTAAAAAACAAAGTGTGAACATACCCTTTATACCCTTTATACCCTATAGATAGATAGATAGATAGATAGATTGATAGATAGATAGATAGATAGATAGATAGATAGATAGACAGATACAGATAACAGAGCAGCAATGTGATGTGATAAATGAGCGGTGATAGAGAATTCTGTAAAAATATATAATTTTATATTCAATGCATATTACACTATGTTATGATATTGGGATAGAATGGAATATTTTAAAGACAAATGTTATATGTATACATGGAAACAATTTGTAGAAATACATGCTAAATAAACATTCAATCGTTTGAAATAAAATATACACATCAAAAATTATTTTTTTGTTATATGTTGCATGGTTGATCCCACTAAGAATTTTAATGACATATCAATGGGATATGCAATCAAAGTGTAATAGCTAAAGGTCCCACCTCTAGGACCTGCACCTGTCTTGGGAATGGTCCCTCGAACATCTTGTTGCAGAATAGAGAGCTGGTCATGCTCGCGCATGACTCTCCATTATGTTCAACGGGAGTTTCAAATTCTGCAACACATTAGTATTGTAGAATAGTGTACAAGTGTTCATGAGCCCTAGTGGTCAAGTATAGTAGAGGGACCAAAATTATGAGTAAACTTTTTTAAAAAATTTATTTAAAAAAATCCCCCTTTTCCCTATTTTACATATTAAAAAAAAACAAAAAAAATTAAACATAATTGTAATCACCGCATATGTAAAAGTCTGAGCTATTAATATATAACTTTGCATATCTGGCATGGTGAATACCATAAAAAAAATACTCAATGCCAAAATTGCAATAAAATTGTGCTAAAAAAATCACAGGTTTTAGAAAATAGTGCCTATAAAAACCACACCTCAGGCTGCAAAAAAACAAGCCTTCTTTCGGGTCCATAGATGGAAAAGTAAATAAGTTATTGCTGTCAGAGAATGGCTCTGCAAAGCAAATAAAAAAAAACAAAAAAAAACGCTGTAATTGTATTGACCTGAATAAAGATAACGGGTGACATGTATGAACGTGGCTGCGCCAGAATTCTGGCCTCAAAAAGCTGTAGTAGACCAGTTCTATGGATGTATGAACAGGCGTATTCCAAACTTTGGCATGATAAGTGCCTCGGTACCGTGCCAAAGACACTATTTAGCACGCCAAAGTTTTGGGACGTTCTGGGGGCGTGTCACACCACATTAGTAGAAGTAGACACATTTATGGTTCTTTGATGCCAAAACTTTGGTGCAGAACAGTTGGAACAGCCAGACCAAACTAAAGGTGGTCTGCCTGAGCCTGAGTTGTTGTATTGGCACTAGACTGCACCTGTATGTATGAACTGCAGTAGAACATGTTCATACATTCTGGCGCATTCTACACTACCTTAAAGCGATTTAGAACTGGTCAATCAGCACCAGAATTCATACATGTCGCCCAACATGTCATTTATACTACACCTTCAAAAAAGGATGGCGTAAATGTGTTTCCCCATCCACCACCCCATTTCACCTAGCTGTGGCCGGTGCAACTAAAGACGCTGTGTGTCAGTTATTTGAATTTTTGCATGGGGGGAGAGCAAAAGGGAGTGCCATTTGCCCTATTTGCCTAGATCATGGTACAGTACATGTATATAAACTACGCACAAAAAGTTAGGGATATTTGGCTTTTGGTTGAAATTCCAGGATGAACATTACATTTCTTGATTTTTTTTTTAATGCACTAAATCCATCTCCTAATTTTAGAATGCACATGTTCAAGTTTTCAATGTTTTAGCATTTTTTGCACAAATTGCTGATCTCTAACAAGGAGCTTAATGGCAAACTTTACAACAAGTGTACAACAGGTGTTTGATTCCTGAATCTCCCAATAAATTTAGGAGATACATTGGAATTGGGATTTAAACAGTTCTCAACATGTTCACATTTCGACATCATGAGACCAAGACAACATCTTACAACTGATCAACAGTACTTTACCATTGTGAGGCTTCAGGCAGGATGCTCTCAGACAGAAGTGGCCACAGAGCTTAGAGTGTCACAGAGAGTCATCAGCAGGTTGCAACAGAGATACAGAAAGACTGGAAGAGTCACAGAAAGGCAAAGAAGTGGACAGTCTTTGGCGTCATCACACACTGATGACTGCTTCATCCCTTAAACATGACTGGAGTTAGGTGGCATTCATCATCCAGTTCCCAGGGCATTGTATATAATGTAGCAGGCATCAGTGTATGATGTAGACAAAGGATGTCCACTTCTTTTGCCTTTCTGTGACTCTTCCAGTCTCTTTGTATCTGTTTTGCAACCTGCTGATGACACTCTGTGACACTCTAAGCTCAGTGGCCACTTCTGTCTGAGAGCATCCTGCTTGAAGTCTCGCAATGGCGAGATACTGTTGATCAATTGTAAGATGTCTTGGTCTCATGATATCAAAATGTGAACAGCATGATGAGGAGGACTGTTGAAATCCCAATTCAGATTAATCCCTAAATTTTATTGGGCAGTTCAGGGATCAATTATATTGTACTAGTATGCTCAATTATATAAAATACAGCATACTAGTACAATATAATAAAAATGTCTCCAAAGTGGTTTTATGCCTAATGGAGGTGCAATGTGTAAAAGAAATAAAAGATAAATAAATGCAAAACAAAGTTTAAAAAAACACTAATAGTCCACACCACAGCTAGGGTCCAACTATACATATATGTACGAAAAAGCTCCCTATAAATACATGCCACATTTAAGAATGCCGAAAGAGAAATGGACATTTGGGTCACTATAGTGCCGTGAAGTGCTGTAGAGAAGTACACTTATATGTCTTCCAGTCAAATGAATGATTTACTCAAGTGATATAGGATGAGAACATGAAAATCTTATAGTAAGCAACTCATTGCGCTAGATTACAGAGTGGGGACTGTACAATTACCTTTCTTTATGACATTCATGTTACCTTATATCAGGGGAGCAGAACATATTGTACCTGTCCCTGTGACCGTAAATCTTATAGGGTTATTCCCCATCTGAGACCTTTATGGTACTTCAATGGTAAATACCCCAAATACCTGGGAGGTCTTGGTTCCACTTCAGGGACTCACAGAGATCAGAATGTTGTCTCTGCTCGGTACTCCAGAAAGAGCATATGAGGTGTTTATTTTTATTGTATTCTTTGGGGTTACGTAAGTGACTGCTTATGAAATATAACTATAGAGAACAACACACAAATATAGTCTTCTCTTCAACCCCTCTACTCCTCTCTTGAGCCTCAAACCTATCAGTCATTTTTATGGCCTGGATGTGGATCTGCTATGATTGTGTCAGAAATATATACTCCTTTGAGGAAGAAATCCAGAGATAATACAAAAACATTTTTTTTACTGGATTGCTCACTTATTTGCTTAAAATAGCAACTACAGCCTAGTAGTGCCAGCAACACAGTGCCGATTACATAGTGCCAGTCTTACAAGGCGGACCATACGGTGCCCACCATAACAGTACTATTAGTTAAATGCAGCTGTCAAAATATAAATATTCCTTTCTAAACTATGAAGACAGAGACAAGGTATGTTTTTGTCCTGATGGCTGGGGGCCATACAGAGGGATTCTGTGGGCTGCATGTTGAGCACCCCTGCCCTATAGGGTATATGGACAGGGTTTGTCTTTATGAAACAACTCCTCTTTGAGCAAAGCAATTTGTATGTGAGTATAATGTTTATATACAGTTTTGTTACAAAAGTAGATGCAAACATTTACCTCTCTTAGAATCTATGGCTACTGAAAACTACTATTCATCCTTAAGTTCATTGATGTCACATTGCGTTTACATTGATCTGTTCATAATCTTTGCCAGGCCCATATAGAAATATGTTTATGCTCACTAAGCTGCGCTGAATGAAAGATTGTTCCGCTGAAAATCTTCAGACTTGAATAGGTCAGTAATTCTTGTGTTCTCTTAGAAGGTGATTGGAAATAAATCTGCTGCAAATTGCTAAAAGTAGTAGCAGCAGCAAGGGGAAATCCATAAATACTTAAATGAATTGCACATCAGTTATGTAGTAGCAAAGAAGAATAGCAAAGATTAGTCTGGATCTGGGACTTGGACTCACTTACAGGGCAACCCTTCAGTACTCTTATTCTCAGGAATGAAATATATTTTTGATGTATGTAAACATTCGGCGTTGGCACTCCTCTGAATTCTTGTGCCATTTGGTGGGGCACTTCGTGTTTCATGTGTAAATGTGTACATTGCATCTAAAAAGTGTTAACATCCTCAATTAACAACTCAAACTTTATGTTGTAAAGTAAGAAAATTATAATGAGATAAAGTGGTAGTGCTTTTTTTTAGTGATGGCATTTAGGTTTGTCACATACAATCCAAAAATGACAAAATTTGTCAGCACCTCCAAAAAATGGGGAATAAATGTTGCAGGTGCATGCTAACATGGCTGCAACATAATGCAAGCACACACAAGTGAACCAGCAGATAAGCACTGAATATGAAAATTATTTCAACGCACATTTCAGCCACATCTACTATGTATGAAAATCTGAGGCTTTTTTGTGATCATATTTAGGGCAAGATGGCCTCTGTTTAGATGGGGACCTATTGTAAAAAATCTCACCTCATCTCACCTCTTTTGATGCTTTTTCAGGGCTTCATACTTTTCAGGGCATGTGGGAACTATACTCTGTTCTTAGCCCCTTAACGATTGTTCACTGTCTTTTGATGGCGGGCGGTGCTGGACCCCTGTCACCAGCTTTCTTAGTTGCCTCAAAATGTGTTTGCGGCTCCCAGTGCGGTGGAAGCACTAAGAACACAGTTGAAAGTAAGAGCTCTGTTCCTAGAGTAGCCTATGGGCATAGCAGGGATTGGATGCTTTTTCTGATCCCTATCATTTAAACCTTGCCATGGTCCAAGACTAATGGCGACTGGGGAAAGACTTCACAGTCAGCCTTGAGGACCTCAAGAAGCATCAGAGCTGTCTGTAAAGTTAACCTGCTGTTACGGTACACTTTGGACTCTTTTTTTAATAGTTGTGATTCAAAAAGAACTTTAATAAATAGCATAGTAATTTAACTCAAACATTGACCCCAAAAAGTACAACTTCTTCTAAATAAATGAAAGCCTAATACTTGTATGTCACTAAAAGAATAAAAAAGTAATGAGTGTTGAAATGCAGGCAAACAATTTTTAGCTGGTACTTAAAGCCTTTTCAGGGCTGGTGCATAAGGAGTTAAAAATATCCTGAATGGATGGGTGGAGTACAAGACCAAATGGAGACAGCCATTATACCCTTTCACATAATCCTAAAAAAAAGACAAAGGTGCACACTGACACGCCTGCAATGCAACACAAACAAACTGGAAAGAACCAGCAGTACTCTGCAGGTCTACCTTTTGATGGCAGGTAACTGGCGCAGCCCCATTGTTACATGTCACCCTTAGTATGTATATAAAAAATGTGTGCTAAGAGCCTCAGATCTTCATATATACTAGATGATTTCAGTGGAAAAGCATGGGATCACTGAAGCCACTATTTAGAAGGACCAGAATTAAAAAGTGGAAGTAAATTATATTAATGGAGCAGCACAGACAACAACGGTAATCAGTTTCTTTTTTATTTAATGCGTTTGGAGCATTTTATTTATTCATCTAATTTTAGCTTTACACATTTTTTATATAGGGTATGTTCACACAGCGTCTTGCCTCCGTATGAACATACGCTTTTCTGATACGTCTCTGGGTCCATCAGAACGGACCCAGAGACGCATCTAAAAATTAGCAGTGACTTTATCACTGTCGGCAATGACAGACACGCAGCGGCGTTCACATGAGAGACCGCAGCTGAGTGTTTGCATCACGCCTGTCAGGTCCGTCTTGCGGATGCCATCCAAGAATTGCATGTCATTTCTTTGATCGCATCTGCAAGATGGACCCGACAGGTATGATGCAAACACGCAGCCGCGATCTCTCATGTGAACGCCGCTGCGTGTCTGTTATTGCCGGCAGTAATAATATCACTGCTAATTGTTAGATGCGTCTTTTTGTCCGTTCTGATGGACCCAGAGACACATCAGAAAAGCGTATGTTCATACGAAGGCAAGACACCGTGTGAACATACCCTATGTCCTAAAAGAAATGTTGCCATGTCGTCTAAATGTATGGGCATGCTGGGCAGTTGACCGTAATTTAACACTAATTTTCTGATTCCCACCTAGACATTCAAATCTTAGTAGAAGAAGAAAAAATATGACTTGTTTCGGATAGTAGGCCTGTGTCCATTTTTAAGAAAAATGTTGTGGTTTTTATTACTTTACATTACTATTAATAATTTACAATTATATTCCTGTAAGTCGATGCGTAGACAGAGCACAATGCAGTGCTTTATTAAGACAGTCCTGGATAATATAGAATACCTCTTTAGTATAGTAGGATAACTACCACTGTTTTTCTTGGTATAAAATCATGCATACAGTGGTACATTAGGGCCCCATAAACATTTTAGCCTGTTTTTGCTTTGTACAAATCAAGGATCATACAGAGCCATAATACAGTCATGAGCAGGGCTACAATGATGGCACCTTTGGCCATGAGTATAAGGTTTACATTTCCAATGTCCTCATTCCGATTGGTTAGTCTACCCCTTTACCCATAATGGATAACAATACATTATTATGCTATGCTCTACTATTGATAACCTCACTTTTCTTTACTCAGGCATGTCAGGGCTAGGCGGCACTCAGCCTGCAGGGAGCAACAGTCTGCAGCAGCTGGTTTGCGAACCCACCCTGATAGACAGTCTGCTGGAGGCTGGGTGAGTAACAGAGGCCCAGCCACTCTGGACAGGGGTCGTGTCGCAGCAGCCAATGGAAGGGCCCAGAGGCCGCTCCAGTCAGCTACAGGGGCGGTATCTGGGAGCCATATTTAAATTCCCTGCAGGCTGAGTGCTGCGCCTGAGATATTTCCTGGCTGCCTTGTTGCCTATGTTTTTCTATAGTGCTTGCTTTATATGTGGACCAGACCTCGGCTCGTTTTCTGGCCCCGGCTTGTCATCTGATTTCGTACCTTGCTCCCATTCGTGTTTTGACCTCGGCTTGTTTACTGTTTCTTCTTTGGTTCTGTTTTGTGGCTTGGCGTTCCTGATTTGATATTGACCCGGACTGTTTGACTCTTCTTCCTGACAACTCCAGCACTCTAGCAGCGCAGTGACTGTCGCCCAGTTGGTGGCTGCCGCCTAGGGCAGCTCGTCAAGTAGGCAGGGACAGTGGGCTGGGTTCCAGTTAGGGCTCACTGTATTTCCCTTGACGTGACATGCATATGTATGATTAAAGATAGTGAAAAGGTCGCTAGTTGATGTACTGTAACTAAATAATACTATTTACAATGTCTCTATTGATTGCAATGAAAAATATAATTTTGCCAAAGGGAGAACTGGCCATAGCAAGTGATTGATGTGGATAAAAGCAGTAACTTTGTACATAAAACCAGTTTGTTTTGAACGCTGTTAAAGATGAAAAATAAAATAAGATTTGAGAGGTCACTATTTCTAAAACCATCCTTAACAGAAGAAAGTCATCTCAGTTTCCTTGGCAACCAGGTTTCCTTTAAAACTGCTAGAAAATGGATGTTAGGTTTATATCATTCCAGTTTTATTAACATACATGTAGTCTAGGCAGTGACACTGTGTTATTTGAATCAAGCGTAGTTCATTAGTTCAAGCAATAAAATCATTTTTTCCTTACTTGAGTTTAAGAATCTCATCAGGAAGTTCTACTACATAAGGGTACAGCTACAGCGGGTACAGAGGTAGCAGTTTCTCTGTCAAATAAAAAGACACCAGAACTAGAAATAGCCCATGAAAGGGACTTTGCAAAGATTTTGCAATGAGATTCAAGGGTTTTAAATTATGCCAATATATGTTTTAAAGAAAGGAAAAGAAAAGTTAATCAGTATTGTGATTACTTCTTATACAGTACAGTATAACCATGAAACACATTCTGCAACTCTAATGAGTGTAAAATCGTAATTTTATTACAGTATGTGTTTTTATGTCCATTGAACACACAGTGATAGTATTTTTTGTCAACCTGTTCAGGCTGTAAAATTGACATTTTGATATACAGTATTTTTGATGTACTTGTAGAAAGCGCAAAGAACATCTCTGGTCAACCGGTTTGGCTGGTAAAGACTATAAGTTTTGGCATTTCATGTTCTTTATATTTGAACAACTAATTAATACTGTAGTTTTAAAGTAGTATTCATTGTTCAAGGCCTATAATGAAAGGGGGCCTTACAATAACTGCTTACCCTGCTTCCAGAAAATGAAAGGTGTTATCTAGCTCTAATAAAAAGTTAAAGTTTATTAAATAATCGTAAAAAAATAGATGTAATAAAAGAAAAACTGTGCACACACAAACGCTGACGCATTTCTAGCAGCAAGCTGCTCTTAATTGTAGTCGCTGTGTGTGTTGATACAAGTGAATACTTAAAAACAAGTGTGCACCAATAAAAGAAACAACAGATTAATGCAGCGAGACATAAAGAAATCATGGACCAGAATAATGCCAAATGATAGTAAAACATGTAATGTAATGTTTCAAAATGAGATTTAAAAATAAAATAATGCTTTTACTTAACAACTGAATGCCCGAATTCACAAAATGTACATGACCCCATATATTCAATACATATTTACATAAGTCTAAAAGAATGAATGACAAAATAATACATACATTAAACATACTAATCGATTAAATTATGCATGCTTGTCAAACAATGCATACTATTGTGGAAGGCAGATATGTGACAAGCAGGTTGCTGTATTTCATATTGAATTTGCAAGTATGCCAAGGGGGCCAATCCGGCAGTACATCCCAGCCTTTACATTTAGCTAAATTGCAGCAGGGAAACTGCAATGCATGTGTTACTGAAGTCCCTGAACTTTGTGGGTGAAAAGAGCAGTTCTAGTTAGTAACCACAGGTTACTGACATTTTTCTAAGTAGAATAGCTGCAGTGCGGATAATGGGCTGTTTTCCCAAACAGCTGCAGAGTTTGTGGGAGGCCGCTCCCACATTCCAGTGCGGGTCTTGCTGGAAAACTGTAGGTCTTAACCCCTTAACGACCTAGGACGTATGCATATACGATGCATATGATAGGTCGCAATAACTAAGGGAGACGATAACTCCCCCGTCTCTGTCAGCGACAGCAGTGCACAATGTGTGCTGACAGACAGCACGGAAGGCATAGAATGCTTTCCGGGTTGTCTGTGACGTCACGATGCCCGTCCGTGCCCTGTGGGCATGGTCCGGCATCGTGACTGACAGTTGCCATAGGAACCAGTACACAGCAACAAGTTGTGTATTGATTCCTATTGAATGAGAGATCTAAAGATCACTCATTCAAATCCCCTCTGGGGAAAAGTTTAAAATTTTTTTGAAAAAGTAAAAAAAAAAGTGAAAAATAAGTAAAACACAAACACGGAAAATAAAATAAAAATCACGTACACCGCCCTTTTCCCCTTTACAAACATCAATTGCCCCAAAAAAAGATCAAAAATAAATAAAGTACCCATATTTGGTATCGCCGCATGCGTAACGACCTGCCCTATAAATCTGTCATGTTAATTTACCCGTACGGTGAACGCCGTAAAAAAAAAAAAAAAAATTACAAAATTAAGATCTTGTTCATCCCGCAGCACATAAAATGGAATAAAAAGTGATCTAAAAAGTCCTATAAACACCAACGTTGTACCAATTAAAACGACAGTTCATCCAGCAAAAAAATTCCTTACACAGCTCTGTATACGGAAAAATAAAAAAGTTATGGCTCTCAGAAAATAGCGATGCATAAATATTCTTTTACACACTAAAAACAATTTATAGAAAGTGAAACTAAAATCTGGCTCCCTGTAATACTGAGGTCAGCCCTCTGATTTGCTAATGACACGTATTGGAAAAAAGTCTTATAATTTCAACTACTATGTATTTTGTATGTTTGTCTGGAGGTGATAGGTACTCTTTAACCCCTTACCGACCTATGACGTATGAGTACGTCATAGCACCGGTAAGCGGCTTTGAAATGGGATCGCAGCTAAAACCCGGTGGTTTCAGCGCAGGGGAGGGGGGGGGTCCGCCTGCACTGTTTAACCCCTTAGACGCTTAGCAAAGATGGCTGCAGCTCCTAATGACTGAAAAACGGTGCCACGCACAGTTCATCAGCCCGATCGGGACATCAGCGATAAGATCGCTGAGTCCCGACAGGCTAACATGGCAGCGGGGAGCCTTGTGAAGGCTCTGATCGCTGCCATGTTCCCGTTTGTCCCCCTTCCGGCCATCTTGGTACAGCCTAATGCATAGTCTATGCAATGCATTAGGCTTTATTAATGATCGCACCCCCTAGTGGTCAAGTTTTATAGTAAAAGTTCACATCACCCCCCTTCCACCATTTTACAAAATAAAAAGATAAATTAATAAAAAAATTAAACATTTGGTATCTCCGCATCCGAAAAAGTCCGATCTATAAAAATATAATATAGTTTATCCCGTACGCTGAACACCATAGGAGAAATATATTCCAAACACCAAAATTGTGTTTTTTGGTCATTTCATGTCCCATACAAATTGGAATAAAAGTGATCAAAAAAGTTGCATCCATTCCAAACTGATAGCAATAAAAAGTATACTTCAGCCCGCAAAAAATGCTGCCCCAATGATGTCCGTAGATGTTATCACAAAAAAGTTATTGGTCGCACAAAACGGCACTGCGGTGCAAATTTAAAGATTAGAAAATGTTTGGAAATAAATTACGGTACCAAAACATAACGGAAACCCTAGATGTTTGGTATTGCCGGATGTGTATCAACCTGTAGAATAGAGAGAACACATAATTTTTACCGAAGAATAAACTCATATTTTTTTTGACATTTTGCCTCACTTTTTTGCCGTTCCCTGGTATATTCTATAGTAATATGAATAACACCACTAGAAAGTACATCTTGTCCCGCAAAAGAAAAACCCTCATGTGTCTATGTAGATGGAAAAATAAAAAAGTTATGGCTTTCAGAAGGCAAAGAGGAAACAATTTAGAGCCATATTAATATGACCGTCCGTCTGGAAGGGGTTAAAGCCTGCTGCTCCAGACCTCAGGGGAGGAGAGTGAACCTGCAGATTTTGTTTTGCCATTTTCCTCCACAGTATGCTGCAGTAGGAAGAGGGAAGCTCGGGAAAACAAACTTGAGGCAACTTGCGCTTCCCTATGGATACCCCCCCACTACCGGTTTATGTGAACTGTGTGTCTTGCTTAGCTGAAGAAAGCATTTTTTGTTTGGCGTTAAACGTCCCTTAAAGCCTCCTACTGGGACAATTTTGTATTCCTGTTTTTTTCTGCTGTTGTGTAATAAAACCCTATTTGTTTTTGCATCAAAACCCGTTTGTACCTACAATTTGTCCAGCTTCCCTAATTTGTATAGAAAATGTATAGACTTACCCCACTGAGAATCCTAACCAAAAATTTTTTGAAGTCATGTTATAAAATATTTAAAAAAACTGAAACCCTTTTGCCGTGCTTTAATGGGGCCCTACTACTGTTTTAAAAGTTTTAACAAAATGAATTTCTTGCATTTTCCCGTATATACTCGAGTATAACCCACCCGGTATAAGCCGGGCACCCACCCACAAAAAACCGGGAAAGCTTATTACTCAATTAACCCCAGGGGGAAAAATGCAGCGGTATGGTGAAATTTTTTAAAATAAAAATAGTACCAAAAAATTACATAGCCGGTATAGGCGTTTAATGCCCCCCATGGCAGGTATAGGCATTTCATGTCCCCCCCAAGGGGAGATTAGGCTGGTTTTGGGGGTTTCATGTCCCCCATAGGAGGGATGGCATTTAAGTTCCCCATAGGCATTTTAATGTCCCCCATAGGCAGACATAGGCTGGTTAGGCATTTTAAGGTCCCCTAGAGGTTATAGGTATGTTTTGGCAGTTTAATTTTCCAATAGGGTGGTTTAGGCGCTATATGTCCCCTAAGCAGGGGATAGGCAGGGAATTGCCCCATAGGGGGGGTATGGCGGTTACAGGTGTTTAAAGTTTTGGCAGGGTATAGGCCCCCAGGCAGGCTAACAGGTAATTCGCTAGGCAGGCTATAGGGGAGGGGTTTGGGGGTTTTAGGCCCCTAGGGAGGGTTGGCGGTATAGGTCCCTAGGCAGGCTAAGGCGGTATAGGCAGGCAAGGGTTTTCCCCCAGAAGGGGGTAAGGCAGATATGGTCACAAAGGAGGCATAGGCAGGTATTTTGCAGGGGTTTAGGCTGGGATAGGGCCCCCTTAAAAGGCTAATAGGGATAGGTCCCCTAGGCAGGTAAGGGGGGATACTAGGGAGGGATAGGCAGGCTATAGGGAGGGACTAAGGAAAGGGGAATTATGGATATAGGCAGGGGATAGGGAGGATAAGAATCAGGGAGGTTTAGGGCAGGGATTTGACAGTACTAGGGGAGGGATGGCGGGTTAGAAAGATAGGCAGGTATAGGGCAAGTAAAGGGCAGGTATTCCAGTATGGCAGGTAAGGCTATAGGAGGTATAGGCAGGGTTTAGGCATATTTTTCAGGTTTGGGGGGGTATAGGCATACAGGCGGGGATAAGCGGGTATAGGGAGGGTCCCGGCAGGTAAAGGCAAACTTTTAAAAAAAAAAAAACCCAAACCCCTTACCCCGATCCCCGCTGCTCCGTCTCAGGGCGCGCTCTCGGTTTTTCTGGGACAGGGGGGTGACGTATCAAGGGGGTGACGCAGCATGACACACACTGCCTGTGCCGGAAATCCGGGCGGCCCCAGTTTGCGGCCCCGGATCCCGCGGCACGGGAGCACTTGCTCTCTGCCCCCAGTGGGATCTCCCCTCCCGCTGCGCTCCGGGGGAGTGCATGCAGGGGGAAAATTTTCAGAAAAGCGCACGGGGCCACCGCAGGGCCCCGGGGCGTGTCAGGGCTGGGATTCATTATATGCGCTCCTGAGGAGCCGCATATTACTGAAGTGTCCCTGTCGGGGCACGGGCCATCGCAGGCCCGTGCGCCGACAGTGACCTTGTATAACCAAGGGGGGGAGTTTTCAGCACATTTTTTGTGCTGAAAAAAACTCGGTTTTTACTTAAAATTAACGGAACCCCAAAAAGTTTTTTTTTGCCCAGTGGGAAAATTTATGATTTTCCAAATAAGAAAAATATAAACTTCCATACAGAACATGTATGTTAGTAAATTAATCAGCGTATAATTTTGAACTTAAAAACCAAATGAAGACTTAAACATTAATACAAGTGTACATTTGGTGGAGTCCTTATTGGGTGGGGGGTGCCCCTTTTTCCCGGGTTTTTTTTTGGACTAGGTAAAATTTTTTGGGAGCCCTTGCTTTGTATTTCAGCAATTTATTAAGATAAGGGGCAAAAAAATACTAAATCTTTATTTTAAAAAGCACCAACATATTCTTTCAACATTTTCAACGTATGGGGGTATAAGTGCAGAAAAAAAACAAAAACGGGGGTTAAAATAGTAAAAAGCTACTAAAAAAACAAAGGGCAAGGCGGAGGGCCCTGCTCCCCAAAAGGGGTTTTCCCAAAGGGACTGGAAGCCAAAAAAAAGCTAAATTTTTCCCAAGGGGGTTATTTAGAAAGGAAAAAAAAAGAAGAGGACTTTGAATTTTTTTCCCTTGATCTACCCTTGGGCAAAACCCTTTTCAGATATCCCGGAAGAAGCCAACAACAAGTAGGTTTTCCCTGAGATTTAGCTGTTTTTGGGGGATCATTTTTTTAAAGCAGCTGGAAGAAATAGATTGGGCAAGGGGTTTGGGGGGAATGGGGGCAAGGGAGGAGGGGGGCAGACGAGGAAGTTTTTGGGTTTTTTTTCCCTTCTATTGTTGGATCAATGCGCGTTTTGGAAAAACTATGGACCTACAGGAGGGGCGAATGGGGTTTTACTTGAAGTCTGTTTTTTTGATGTCTTTTTTCGGTTTTTAGTTGATTTTCTCTTTAAAAAAGTGGCCAGGGCTTCAAAATAGAGGGGCCCGTGACTGGGACCTGAGTTTTAAGCCTGAGGGGGAAAGGGGGAAAAATATTCCAAAAAGTTTTTTTTTGGGGGTTTTTATTTTTGTTTAGATGAGGGTGGGAAAATATTTTTTTTGTTTACAAAGATTAAAAAACAGTGGGTAAGTCCTAAGCATAAATTTTTTTAAAGAAAAAAAACTACAGGGAGCCTTTTGGGCTTTCTCCCCCAGATGTTTTTAGTACAAACCCGGGAAAATCGGGGTGCAGAAAGCGAATCTGGGTTAAAAGTGCCAAGGGTTTGCCCGGGCATCTGTTCTGGGGGTACAGTGTGTAAGTGGTTTTCATTATATCCAGGGTGGTTAACGGTTGTTCCAATTTTAGTGGGCCCAACAAACCATCGGAAAGGGGGACAGAAGAATTTTGGGGGCAGCGAGGAAATATATGGTGTTTTATGATTCACAATGTTTTATGGAAACAAAGATTTCTGAATCTGTGTCCAGAAAAGGCTAAGAATTATTAATAGGGAAGAAGATTTAAAATTATGATCAAGGCACAAAAGGGAGAAATTTAAAAAAATTAGAAATTGAGTAGAGAGACCAAAAAGACATGATTTAAAAAAAAATTCCCATCCTTTTTGGGGTTTGAATCCCGTAAATTGGGGAGAGGCCAAGGTTTAAAATTTTATTGAAAGAAAAAAAAGAGGAGGCAGGGGATGGGGGTCCCTCAAATGGGGATTTTTGAAAACACTCATTATGAACTGGGTGAGAGAGGGGGCTTGGGAAAAAAAAAAGTTTTGGGAGCTATGTAGCAAGATGATCAAGAAACTGGTAGAGTGAGCCAGGGAATCTGTAAACAACAGCCAAACTTAGAGAGTAAGGCCAAAGAGTTTAAAGGGAAGGGTCTAAAGGGGGGGGAAAGTGAGGGGGGGTTCAAAGAGAAATGGGTTGGTACATGGGGTGTGGAGAAAAAAAGTATCGCAATTTCCCCCTTTTTTGATTTTGAGGGCTGTGGATTTGGTTTAAAATGGGAGGCCCCCATAGGGTGAGGCGGGGGGGAAGCAATGCCAATTTTTTGAAACCCTGTTTCTGGGAAGGGTTTGCAGTTTTAGGGAGTTTGGAAGAGCGGATCACGAACAGGCCCGGGGAGTTTGTTACAGCAGGATCCGAAAATCCCAGAGCACACATTTTGGGAAAAGGGGGGAAAGGGAAAAAATTCCCTACAACGGAAATTACACAGATTAAACCCTGGTTTTGTGGGGGGCAGTAGAGGAGGGGGGATTTTTCCAGTAAAGGAGGGGGGGGCCGGGGGGGGAAGAGATATCTCCCCATTGCGGGGAAGCAAGAGAAGAAAAGGGGGACAGGGAGATTTGGGGGCCCTGACCCAAAAAAAGACGACATTTTTGTCACAAACCCTAAAAGCGGGTTTGGGTTTGGGGGATTAAAGTAAGAAAAAGTAAATTAATGGCATGTTTTCTGGGAGCCTCAATAGGTGGTAAGATAGGAGACATTGTAATGGGTGAGCAGGTAAAGCAGCTCACTGGATCACTGTCGGGCTTACTCTGAGGGAGCGTAACTAAGCATTTTTTCACGAGCCTTAGTGCTAAGGAGGCTTTTTCCCCCAGGGTCCAGGGGGAACCTTTAGAGCAGTCCCCCAGCGTTTGGGAGCTGACCAAAGGGCCAGAATGAAACGCAAAGGGACCCAAAAGGTTTAAAGGGGCAAGATTTTTTAGCCGGGGGCTAGGGTGGGACATGTATGAAGGGGGGGTGCGTTTAAGTGAAAAGTCAAGTTTTCATTTTTAGTGTATAATTTTCGCCTGGGTGTATTGGGAAATAGTTTTTTGTGTGTTCATTTAAATTGTTTAAAAATTCAAAAGGGGGGCCCTTAGGAACTTAGACGCCTTAAAAAATAAAAGCGCCAACCTGTATTAAGGGTTTTAAAAAAGGCTGTAAAAAGAGAAACATTAGAAAAAGCATGTCAGTGGGGTGGTGTTCTGGCTTTTTGCTGGGAATTTTAGGGTTTAAAAGGTTTAAAGAAGGAAAAATAAAATTAAAAAAATTTAAATTTATAAAATTTTAAAAATATAAAAATCTGAAACCCAAAAAGAAACAATAGGTTTTTTTAAAGTAAAAATTTTTTTTTAGATTTTTTTTTATTAAATTTTAAAAACAAATTTTTTTATTAGATTTTTATATTTTTTTGGGGTATATATTTTATATTTTTTAAAGATCAATTTTTCATAAAATTGAAATTTTTTACATTTTATTCAGTTTGAAATTTTTAATAAATTTCTTTTTTATTTTAAAGTACTGGGTAAAGGGGGGGTTAAAAAATTGGGGCATTTTTGCCCTTACAGCAAAAACTATCTCCCCACCTCGATCCCCAAGGGTCAGGGCCCGACCATATTGAAAATAGGTCCTTCCCCGTCAAGCAAATAATGCTTTTTAGGTTTTCCAAAAACCCCATTCATTATATGTGTCTTAATATTTTCCCAATATGGGCAAACGCTCCCATAAAGTCCCCAGAATGCCCACAAAAAACCCCCCCTTTTCATGGGTTTGGCCATTAAAAGTGTTTTTAGTCTTATTTAACAAAGCATCTAACCTATTCTTAGGTCATTAGAAAATTGTAGACGCTCAGTTATTTTTCAAATTTACGGGCCCAAAAAAAAAGGTGAAAAACACTTTTCCCAAAATGTTTTCCCTAGGTGTAGAGATGTTTCGGTACCAAAAAAAGAAAGACAGAAATAAAAAAGGGGCCAAACAGGAAGGGTTTTTAAAAGGGGGGCAAGGGAAAAAAACATTTTCCGACAGGACACAACACCCCAAAACATGACAGGGAGACCCAAAGGGAGATAAATTAAGCTAGGGGAACCCCTGGGTAGGAATATAAGGTTTTGTAAAAAAACCAAAGACAAGAAAAACAGGGGATGGAAAAAAGGCAAAAAAAATCCAGACAAAGGGTACAGACAAGACATGGAAAACAGCATGGGACAAAACCAACCCAAAATAGAGGGTCCCACAAGGACACCAACAAGGGCATTACAAAAACAAACCCCTAAACCAAACATTAACCCCAAAAAAAGGCCCAAAATCAGAAAACCCATAAGGCAAACCCCAAAACCCTGGGGAAACCAAAAAACAAAGATCAGGCAGGGAGGGATTTGGGGGGGAGCCGGCTTATTTAACCCAAAACAGGTGGAAGGGGATTAGTAGAGGAAGCCCAACCCTGCTGCACACTTTGGGAATAAATGAGTCCATGATGTGGCCGCCGCCCTCTATAGAGTGACAAGGAAATAAGGCAGCAGCCAAGATGAAGGAGCAGAAAGGCCAGCAAAGGAAAAGCTGCACAGCAACCACAAGTGGGTAAGAAGCAGAGACAGGAGCGTTCACAGTGACAGCAGGACTACAACAGGAACCGGATCTGCGACAGGAACACAAGTATGTCCGCAGAGGCTGCTGCGTAAGGACAAGACCAGGAACAAAGCCGTGTTCACGGCCCAGAACAGGGACCGCGGCATGGACCGTGACAGACATATAGCTGTGAGAAAGATTGTATTAGTGACCATGGTGTATAATAATAAATATCACCATAAAAGGACAGGTTACTCACAGAAAAGTTGAATAATCCTGACCCCCTTCTACCCACTTCTGTCCCAAATCATCAAAACACTTTAAAAGCTTGCACTTTAAAAGCTGGCACTCAAAAGATGGCATACAGGCCAAGGTTATACAGACCTAAGGTCTCAAATATCTACTAAGCAGCATTAACTAACCAGTGAACCCATGTGACAACATGGGGTGGAGGATGCAGTTAATCAACATTGTAACACAGAGAAAAACACAGGAAAGGGAAACTTTGTATATCATTTGCTATACACATAAATAGAGGGCAATAATTTAGAATAGAAATGGGGTTTAATGCATTCCATAGATACCAAGAGATAGAATAGCATAGTGGATTAGAACAGTGGGTATTGTCATATTCTGGCTTCAGTATAGTCATGTATTAAACATACCAAGAATTACAGGTTTTCTAACAACATACATTAGTTCTATTTAAGAAATAATCAGTGTCCTATTTTCAATTAAAATCTAAAAATCTTAATTTTACACTAATTTAAGTGTGCGTTGTGGCTACCAGTTAAATGAGTCACAAGAACAATAAATCACAATATTTATTGCATAAAATTAAAATCTGTGATTCAAACTGCAACATCATGAGCTACAACACAGCCAGGGGGCAGCATAGCCTTATGGCTTTGAAGCTTTGATGCTGAGTCAATTCCTTTTCTACTTTATAACAGAAGTCTTTAAAAAATATTTTAGAAGAACCATAAAAAATAAAACAGCAAATAAACAAGTGGAATAGTTTACAGAGTCACATGCCAATCACATAAACAATTCCAAGTAATGAGGTGGAAAATAAATTAAATAATTTAAGGGAATAGATATTTAAGTATTTTGTTTTTCATAAATTTTCATGTCTAGATTAAAAATATATATAATATAATAATGTATAATAATAATCTTTATTTACATAGCGCCAACATATTCCACAGCACTTTACAATTTGGAGGGTGTAGGTACAGACAAAAAGACATACAATGAAAAGCTACTTACAGATGGCCACAAGGTGTGAGGGCCCTGCTCGCAAGAGCTTACAATCTATTAGGGTGTGACGAAGGGTAAGAAGTGCTAGATTTACAATGGTCCAGCCATGTGACATAAATATGCGGATGTTTTATGTAGAATTCCGATATATTATGTTCATTCATATAGAGTACAAACCTGCAAGGATTTCTGAAATTACAGAGGTAAACTGCATATACTTCTAGGTAGACACAGTGCTGTTTTGAGTTTATATTTATTAATAAGAGTAAGAAGTGAAAACTAAAAAGAAAAGTGTTCCATAACTTTAGCCATTGGGTAATATGAAGCCTCCATTGCTTCATAAAATGGTAACCAGTAAAGCATGTCAACTATTTTCACATTTTATTAAAATTCAACAAAAAAGAAACCGTATATGCCTCCATATGAAATCAAGCGTACACAGAGGTACAGGATGATCGCACAGAAAACTGAATACGTTTTATGGCTCTATATGTACAAAGTACCTCTGTGCTTATGCCCTTCATCATACTTTTTCCATTAGCACACACTCTTAATTTGGGCTACAATGCAACAAGATTGGGTTAAACTGCCCTGTGTAAACCAGGTCAAATGCTTTTCAACTTTCCTACTAATCCATTCCTGACACAATGATTTTTTTGCCAATGTGTTTGTTTTTTCAACCCAGTCATCGAAGAGTGATGTAATTATCTCAGCAAGTAATTGCAAGTAGCCTTTTATTGAAGCCCTCAACTGTTCCTGTTAAAACCAGCTCCTGAGGTTGCCATTCCCATGATTCACAGTTCTTATGGTAAAGAAGGCTTGTTGACCATGGAGACTGAATCTTTTTCCATCCAGACGGAGAGAATGCCTTTTATAGGGGTTACACATAAAACAACTTTTTACCATATTTTTTGTAGTCTCTTCTCTAAACTTCTTAAGTTTATTCTTTTTAACTTTTTCTTTTAACTAAGATGCTCCATGTCTCTAGCAGTTTAGTTGCTAACTCCAATACATTCTTTCTGTTACCTGGTGCCTATCTGAGCTGCACATTTAAAATTATTGTAGAATAGGAATATTATTTCTTTGTCCATTTTATACAGCCTTTTTTATGCACAACAATTACCATGCCTTGCCTCAGAAGCATCCAATTCACATGCCATGCTGTTATGTAGCCTATAATTGACAAGTACATCGAGATCCTTCTCAACAAGCGATTCTCCTAGTTTTTCTCCCACTAGAACATATGATACATGGAAGATCTTCATAAATTGCAAGCAGACTTGGATGCACCGAGTGTTTTGGCAAATACTCAATGTATTCAAGTCTGTTTGCAATTTATGAAGATCTTCCATACAATGCTTCATACTACATAGATTGATGTTACCTGCCAAAATAGAAACAGTGCTATTAATCTCATCCTTTGCATGATTATTAAATAAAAAAAAGCAGATCCAGTATTGAGCTTTGGGGTACACCACTTATAAACAGGGACCATTCAGAGCACAATTCATCTACCACGACTCTCTTGGTATGATTGGTTAGCCAGTTTCAATCCAATAAAGTATTATTTCTAAATTTATAGACCTTGTGAAAAGTCCAAAAACACTATCTCTACAGCCACCTCCATATCTTGAACTTTTCTTATCTCTTCATGAAAAAAACAAATCAATTTGTTTTGATAACTTCTTATCAAAATCATGCTAGCTATCAGTTATAATATTATTTTCTGCCACATACTCTTGTTTATATATTTGCTTGCATTGCCATTTTCTGAAACTAATAACTCTTTATCTTTCATTCCACCAGTTACGATTTCAGCGTTAACTCATTTTCATAGTTTTCGTTATGCTTTGCACCATCAATTTCTGAGACACATAACTTTTTTCCACTATTGGAGCTTTGTGATGGCTCATTTTGGTTGGGTTAAGTATAGTTTTTTATTGGTGTTAATGTGACCTTTTGACCACTCTTTCCATTTTTTTTTTCAGTGAAATTATTTAAATACCACAATTAACATCAATTGTGTTATTTTTCTCTTGTTTTTTATACAGTAAATGGGAAATTGGTTTTTAATTTTTTAAAACGTTTAACTTTTTTTAAATGTAATATTTACTCGCCCTAAGGGGCATGGACATACAGTACGTAGTGATATCATTGATCTCCTATTACACCCTGCCTATGCCAGACACTCATGGCAGATCTAAGGGCTTTTATTATGTCCCTGGCTACCATACAACCAAAAGGCATCCCACAACTTGTCACAAGGAAGGAGGGAGCTGATCAGGTGGCTCCACATCATTTCCTAATGGCTTTAATAGCAGTCTCGTTGAGTTGTCTTCGATCCCAGCCATAGCAGCAGGTGTTGGCTGTAGCTGACTCCCTTAAACCCTTTTTGATGGATATATGTCATGGTGCCTTAAGAGGTTAATGTTTTTATTGTTTTGTTGTTTTAGATTTAAAATTGGAAAAGAGGGTAAGGGTTTAAACTTTTAATATTTTTTAATATAAAAAGGCAGGATAGGCTGTGGCAACAGCTATACTAAATGATGTAACTTTGTCAGCAAATTTGCAGTGACCCATTCAATTGCTTCAGAGCCCCATGCATAATAGGATTTACTCTTGGTTCATTTTGGTGCACTGACGTAGCCAACGTTTACCTCTCACTTCAATGGCATGGAAACAATTAGATCACACGAAGTGAAATAAAAGACAGGGATCCAAAAAAGCGCTAGGGTAAAAATCAAAAGCTTTAAACCAACATAAGTATAGGTTGGTTTATTATATTAAAATGCAGTAATGCGATGTGTTTCGCAGAGAACACTCTTCTTCATCAGGCATATACAATACATGGAGACAGACGTTTTTAAATAGCATTATCACTGAGAATGAGGCTCCTGCTCTTAAAGGGATAGCAGCACCTTTGTTATAACGTATAAAATTATAAATAATACATAGGGCATATACAGTATACAAAAATATATAATTTTAAATACTATCACAGAAAAACCCTTACTCTAAACAAAATCGTGCACCTTTGTTAAATGTATAAAATCATAAATAATATATATTAATTTAAAAACGTATGCATAGGTTCCCCATCAGGGGATTTAACTCCAGGCACCCGCATGATAAGCAGGGACATTAACCACTATACTAACAACTAACTTCATATTGATCAGTCTATTGTATCTTGAATTTCATTTAATCCATGTGGACTGATAGTGTTCAATTTATAAATCCAATAGACTTCTCTTGCTGCTAACCTATTATGTCTATCTAAAACATCAGGACTAATTCTTTCAGTAGGTTGAACCGTGAATATCGGCTCCATATTAGGATGTTTTTCAATGAAGTGCCTAGGCAGACTTTGTAGCATTTTATTATGTCTCACGTTGAACCTATGATTAATCATACGTCTTGACAATTTCAAGGTAGTCTTCCCGACGTATTGGAGACTACACATTCAAGATATAACATAAATAACAAAGGTGGACGTACAAGTCATATATGATTTGATTAAAAAAATTTCGCCCGTACTAAAAGAACTAAAATCCGAACCACAAGTAAACATTTTTCAGCACTTACACGAATAATGGTTACAGGTAAAAGTTCCTAAAATTTTTAAAACCATACGTTTTATAAGGCAGATATGGAGACTTAGTTAATTACCTCCAGACTGCTATAACTCTTGTCCAAACGGGATCTCCCTGCTCCCGTATTTATGTGCCAACTATAAATATGAGCGGCAAGAGTGATAAAATAAAACGACTTTTATTATAACAACATATCCTTAAAATATGTAACGAATAGTGCAAACAAAGTTGCTACTTGCGGTTTTTTCAGAGTCCATAGTAAGCAGTCGGTAAAGTTTCTTAGTATGCAATGGCATGAACTCCAAAGGCGTATAATTTCATCAGGACGCCAAGTAGTGGAGCATTCAAACAGACAGGTGGTGCCGGTAGAGACGTGTGACGTTTCGGGCCGTGGCTTGCCCCCTCCTCAAACACGTAATAGCTCTATCATCATTTCCTTTTATACAAGACAGGACCCACCCTGTAATCATGCTAACACTTTACGTTACATTCTGACCATTAAAAAATATACTCATTCATTCATTCATTCATTCATTCAAAGAAACACTCTCAGATTCAAACTCTCATTCATGCCTGCCGGAGCTAGTGTGCTGAGCCTATGTATCCAAAATGCTTCTCTTTGGAGGAGACGTAACTCTAGACTTTCTGTACATTTAACATTAACATCTTCTAGTACGCACCATCTAAGCTCTACAACTGTGGGATTGTGTTCCTGAAAATGTCTGGCGACCGTAGTCTCTCCAAACTTTCTTTTTTCGCTATTCTCTGCTGTATTTAAGGTACGTGCATTTCGTATTGCAGAACGATGTTCTATGATTCTGGTTTTAACCTGGCGAGATGTCTGACCCACGTACCCTTTGCCACAAGGGCATTTCAAGAGGTAAATTACGGCTTTTGAATTACATGTATAAAAACCTCTGAGATAAATTTTAAAGCCTTGTGTTGGATGCGATATATATGGCCCTTTAATGATAGAACTGCAATTGCAGCAACTTAGACATGGAAAGGTTCCTTTCCGTTTGGTAGATAGTGTACTCTGCTGCCTATCAACTGTACCCCTTAATTGGGAAGACACAATCGTGTTTCCTACAGTATGGCCTTTCTTATAAATAAACCGAGGCATGTGTTCAAACAATTTACCATATTTTAAATCCTTAGATAGAAGATACCAGTATTTTTTAATGGTGTTTTTAATGAGTCGGCTATGCGCATCAAACGTACTAAGGTACATAAGCTGATCGTCCTGATCTTTAGGTTTTTTATTGTTAAGTAGGCTATTCCTACTTAATTGTCTAACGTCTTCCGCTATTCCTTCCAATTCCTCTTTATTGTACCCTCTAGCAATAAATGTATTAATCAGCAGTCTTTCTTGTTCACGGTACAACTTTTCATCTGAACATATTCTTCTGGCTCTAATGAGTTGCCCTTTCCGTATGCCTAAGAATAACTGCAGAGCATGTTGGCTAGTTCTATGTAGGATGTTATTCGTATCTATGGACGTAGAGCGTAGTTTTTAATCCCTGAGGGTCTCTCCTCACTTCCACATCTAGGTAGTGGATAACGTCTCTGTCTGTTTTTTTTTTTTAAAAAGACACAAATCTAAAAAAATTATCTCGTCTTTACTATGATTTTCCGTAAACGAGATTCCCCACGTTTTATTATTCAAAAATAAAACAAATTCATTTAAATCTTCTATGGTTCCCTCATAGATAAATAAAAGGTCATCAATAAAATGTTTAAAGCACCTCATATTTAAAAAAAAAATGGTGGGGGCGTGGCCTGGACGCTGAACGGACCAGACGTGCTTCATATCAGCTCCTCTGAACCTCTGAAAAATCTCTCTCCGTCGGAGATTAAATAGCTCTTTTCAGAGCTCTCTCCGCATCCAACGTGTTTTCTGAAGCAACATCGAATTCCAGAGCCCGGTTTTTTAGCAAAAGAAACCTTTGAACCACCATCTGCGGCCTGCTGCCGGGCCTCCCCCCCGGCCCCGCGGGGCCCAACCCCTCCTGGTCCCTTGCCTCGGGGAGAGCTATCATGGGAAGCTTTTTTACGGGCAATATCTCCACAGGGAAAACCCAACCTATCTTACCCCTGTGGTTGGGGGGTTTTTCCCTGGACAAAAAAGTTTCCCTCCCGGCCCGGCCCAAAAAGGGGTTTTCGGCATTTGGGCCCGGGCCCCGACGGAATAAACCCGCCCCCATCGGGGGCAAACCCTTCCCGGGCAGGAATTTCGGGACCCTGAAGAAGAAAAACTCCTCCCCGGGACTTCCCAAACCGACCCCAGAACTCTCCGCGGCCGGGCTGCTACCTTCCCTCGATTTTCGGGATAAAAAGACGAGGGGAGAGGGGCGCTGCGGGCAAACTCTGTGCTGGCGGCCCGTCGCAACAGACACCCGGGGGGGGGAATCCCGGGGATTTTTGCCCTCCCCGTTTCAGAAACCCCCCTTTGACAGCGGGACAGAGGTACGGCTGAGACGACCACTTTGAGGACCTGCCGAAAAAAACTGCCGGGGGGGGATCGCGGGGTGCCGCGAGAGGGAAACCCCTATAAGCTGAAAGTTTTTTTTCCAGGTACTCCCCCCGGAAATAGGCCCTTTTTTTTATTTCTCCCTTTCCGTTTTGGCCCAGTTAGAGCGATTTTGGCCTGAGCCCGCGGTGCCTTCCCGCCCCAACACTACAACCCAAACCGGGTGCTTGGGGAAAAAGCTTTGGGCCCCTATAAAACCCCCCGGGGGCTGGGGGAGGGGGCTCCCAGGAGAACAAAAGTCGGGACCGGAAAAAAACTTCCCCACCTTTTCCCCGGTGCCTGGGACGCAGAGGAATAGCTTTTTTGGATTGCGGGAAATTTTTTGTTTTGGGGGGTTTTTGGGTGAAGAAGAGCCGGGCCCCCCATTTTGGGGCCCTTTTGGGGGCCCCCCGGTCAGAGAGATTAGATTTGCGGCTAATGGAAACAGACTCGGGCACTGCTGGTGCTGGTTACCATTTTTGGGAGGGGCAAAAAAACCCTCACGCCCCCCTCCCTTTTTCCAGCATACCCAAACCCTTTGTCTAACAAAGATTTACTTTTGCCTATTGCCCAAAGACAACCAGCGATCACAACCCGAAATCTGACTCCCCCCCTCAATACTGTTTCCCTTTATTCGCCATAGAAAACAAGAACCTCTCCATTAAGCTAAAAAGTCCCCAAAAGGTTTCTCTCATCTATCTTTTGCCACCGGGTTTTTTAATAGGCTATAAAGTTGAGATAATTTTTTTAAATAGCTAAAACCCCTAGGTTTATATAAATTTTTCAAGTGGTTTTCATATATTTTTAAAGATATTTTTTCCCTTTTTAAAAAGGTATTTTCCAGAGCTCCGGCTCTGGGCCCCCATTTTTTGGAACGGGGGCCGGGGCGGGTCCCCGGGGGGGGGGCCACAAATAAACAGGGGTCTCCGGGGGGGGCCCTCATTTCCTCTGCCCGAGATTGTTTCCCCCTGCGTGCTAAAGACGGGTATAATTTTTCTTTAAACCCTTTGTGAGGCTAAACTTTTAATTTTTACTCGGGGACATACCCCTCTTTTTTATTGGGTCGGGGGCTCTGGTCCTAGTTGGAAATTGGGGGCCTGTGGACCCCCAGGGGGGGGTCACAAAATTGCCCTGGTCTTTCCCGGTTTACCCCTACCTCTTTTCCCCCCGGGGAACCCTTTTGGGCCTTGCCCTCTATAGGTTTTCCCCAATAGTCTGGGAATATTTCTTTGCCCAATCTGCCCTTTTTTTCCCATTAACAGGTTTTTTAGGGTTCAAAAAAATTGGCTATTACTGTGATTATCAACTAATACTGTATAACTGGGTATTTTTTGGGAAAAACCCAGATATTTTAAACTGCGATATTATATTTTTAATATACTGTATTAAAACAGGGGGAAACCCCTACTAATCCCCCAAGACTCTCGGGTTTCCCTACCACATTTGGTTTGCTTTCACAAAAATTATTTCCTCCCCACCTAGGGGCCCTTTAAAACCAAAATACACCCCCCTTTGTTCTACTAGCACGGTTTCTAAAAAAACCCTGCCCTGCCCAAATATTTAAAAGGGGGAGGGGGTTTGGTTTTTCTTTTTCCCCCCCCTTAAAATTTTACGGGATGCCCGGCCCATGATACAGAATAGGCCTCAAATCTTGGGCTTTTAATGATTTAAATTATTTCTTTAAAACCAAATTTGCCCTGGGTTCAGAAAACACCCCCATTTGCTTTATGACATTTAAAAATAACAGGGGACACCCCCCTTCTAACTTTGGGTCTCTCCAATCCCCCCTCTTCTATCCCCCAATTTTTTTTTCGGGGTTTTTAATAAATTCAAGGGGGTTCCACACAAAAAAACCAAAAGGGAAAAAGGGTTTCAACCCCCTAAATCAAAACTTCTTTTTTCACACAAAGCAATAGAGGGAGGGGTTGGAGACAGACGGGGGTTCAAACCCCAAAAACCCTTTTCTAAAATTCCCCGGACAGGGAATAAATTTTTGCCTGAATCCCCCCTTCGTCCTCCCTTTTCAATCACAAGCTAAATTTCCCTTTCCCCGGCCTCAGTCATTTAAACTAAAAAAGACCCTCCAAATTTTATAAAAAAAAAGGCAACCCAGGCCCCAAAGAATAATCTCCCTACATGGAAACCCCGGCTAACCTTTTCTATTACTCCAAGATCCCCTAACAACACCCCGCCAAAACAAAGAGAAAAAACGGGTCGAAACTGATGACGAGTCAGCCCCAAATTTAAAACCCAGCTAAGAGGGGGGAAACACCCCCCGGATTCACGGACTCATTCAAATAAAATGCCCAAAAGCCATGCCCCCCCTCTTTGCGGGAAAGCCCATGTTGTTGGTCTTCGCCCGTCCCTACAGAAGAATCTCCCCAATTTTCCATCTCAGTTTGAAAAGTGCCTAGACAGTGTGGGGGAAAAGTAAAACCACGTGGAATCGAAGATGGAAGGAATTTTCTAAAGGGCACCCCAAGGGATAGTTGCGCTCACAATAATGTAGGAAAACAGCTAGGCAAAAATCAAAAAAAAACTTGCCGACTTAGGGAAAAGAAGCAAAAAAGAAACAATTTGAAGTTTAGGGTTTTTCCCGAACGGGTTTTTTAAAATCAACTACAAAATTTTTTTCCCAACCTCAACAAAGCCCTTGCTCCCTAATTTCTCGAAGCACGAACCCATAATAGATAGAGCTCCCCTCGCCCTTCCAAGACCAGAAAAACCCGGACGAGTCCTTACCCCCGTGATGTATTACCAGAATAAAATTTTTTTCCCTGGGTTTAAAGGGCCGTTTTCCCTTTAGGGAAAAAGGCAAGCAGACCAACTTCCCGGAAACCCCATTTTTATCAAAACTTTGAAATTTTATCGCAATTTACTTTAAATGGGCCCGGAAACGATTTGCACCGTAAAAAGCGTACTCGACAACAACAGGGATACAATTTCCCCATGGGGGTTTCCCAAAAGAAAAAATTTAAATCCGGGGGAGGGCGGGAAAAAACCCATGTCATGCCTCCCCAGAACAAAAAAAGGAAACAAAGAATTTTCCCCTCCCCCTGGAACCTCGTTTTTGCCAGCGATCTTTTTACTTTCCCGGGCTCCGTCTGTCTCCCCCAAGGGTTTCTAGGGAATTTGGTTTCCCCTGCAATTTAAATAAATACTCCCCATATTACGTCCCTTTTTTATCCTACCCCCGAAACCCCAAAGGGTTTAAATGAAAAAGGGCTTCCCCCTTTGGGAAATTCTCCCGCCCCGGAAATTTTGCGAGATTTTTCTGCCTACTTATGTTTGTTTTCAGTTATTTTATATTTGTTTTCCCCCAACTTGGGCCTTCCCCTCTTCCCCCTGGGCACATCGGGACTCACCAACCCTTTTGGGTGTAATCCCAGGGTCCCAAAGCAGATACATGGCTTTGGGCAAAATCACCCCCACCCACAAACCCCAAAACCACCAATGGAACTGAAGTTTTGGGCTCAAGGAAAAGTTAGGGAATGAATAGTCCCTTTTTAAAAAGTTCAATGGGGAAGGAAAGAAGCTAATCGCTACAAGCCGATAAACAAAGCTTTTCAAGAACCCACCTGGTCCATTTTAAAGATACGCCTAGGTTTTTTTACCCCCCATAGATACCCTCAAATTTTCTTCTCATGTTTAGAAAAAAAAGAAATGTTGGGGTTGCTATTGCATTAAAGACACAGTGGCCTTCCCCCTCATCGGGCCAAAAAAAGACCCCAAAAAAGGCAGATTTTTAATTTTCTGCGAAAAAAAAAACTCGACGTACACAATCGTTAATCTTTTACGTTCCCAAAAATCCCCCACAGGGTTTGATTTTTAAAAAAAAAACTTTTTAAAAAAGCGGAAAAAAAAAAAAATATCTCTAAAAAAAAAAATTAAAAAAAAATTTAATTTTACCCTTTTTGGGTTGGGGCCCCTTTTTTAATTAATTTGTTTCCCCCCCTTTTAAACCCCCAATTTGGAAATCGTTTAATCACAATTTAAAAAACCCCCCTTTGCATTTGTTTTTCGGCATTGGGGGCCCCCCCCCCAAAAGCCCTTCTTCCTTTCGAAAGCCCCTTTTTCCCTGCCCCCCCATTAGGCCCCTCCAGGGAAGGATTTTACCTTTCTCAGCAAAAACATCAATTCTTTTTTCCCCGAATTTTATTTTGGGTTCCTTGGAAAGGGCCCAAACTGACTCTACCAAAAAGGTTGGAAAAAAAAACAACAAAAAAATTTAAAAATAATATCAAAAAAAAACATATAGAAAAAAAATAAAAAAAAAAAGAAATTAAAAAAAAAAAAAAATTAAAACGGGGAAAAAAAAAAAAAGGGGGCCAAAAAAAAAAAAAAATTTAAAAAGGAAAAAAAAAAAAATTAAGGAATTTGGCAAAATTCCCCAACCCCCCCAAAAAACTTTTTTCTTAACAAGGGGGGGGGGGGGATCTTTTTCCGGGCAAATTTTTTTTTTGGATCCTTTTAAAAAAACGCTTTGGGGGGCCCCCAACCCTTTTTTCTGGTGGCGCCCATTAAAAGGGTTAAAAGGGGCCATTTCCCTAATGGGTTACGGGGCCTTCCTTTTTTAAAAAAAAAAAAAAAAACAATTTTGAACTTTCAAAATTAAAAAAGAAACTATTCTTTTCTTCCCTTTTTTTTTCAAAATAAACAAACAAACCCCAACCCCTTTTTTTCCTTGGAACCCTTTTTAAAGGGACAAAACCAAAAAAGAAAAAACCTTCATAAAAATTTGAAACCCTTCCCAAAAACAAAAAAAAAAAAAACTATTTAAACTATAAAAACCATTAAGTTAATGCTAATTAAAAGGGGCCTTTTAACCCTTTTGAAAAAAAAAACAAAAAAACCCCCCCAACCTTGGAATTCTTTTAAGGGAAAAAAGGAAACCCAAAAAAAAATCCCAAAGCCTTTAACTACCGGCCTTAAAGGGGCTTTACAAAAAACCAAAAACAAAAAAAAATTCTTTTAAAAAAGAAAAACCCTTTTTTCAAACCCCACTCAAAACGAAATTCCCTCCAAAACCCACCTTCTCTTTACCTCCCTTTTGTAAAACCCAAACCCAACCCAGCCTTTTAAAAAAAAAAATTTAAATAAAAAACCCCCCCCCCCTTTCCCCCCTTTAAGAAAAAAAAAATTTTTCCACCCCCCCCTTTTTTTCTAAAACTTCTTTTTACCCCCTTAAAAAGGGCACCCCCAAACCCCCCCTTGGGGGCCAGGTTTGGGGGTTTTTTAAAGGGAAAATTTTTTAAGGGTTTTTCCTCATCCTGGGGGGGCCCCAAACCCGACGAAACCGCCTTCCCAATTGGGGGTGGCGGAAGGAAACAATTTCCAACCCGAAATTTTTTAAACGGGTATATCACAATCCCCCAAGCCCCGGGAAATCCCCCGAAACCCCCGCCCAATTTCCGTCCAATCTTCCCTTTTTTGAACACCGGGTAAAAAAAATTTTATGCAAAAAGTTTTTCAAATCGACTAGCGGGGGCATCTTTCCGGGGGCTAAAAAGTGGGGGCTGGACCATGCGGGGGGGGAATTCCACAAAAGGGTTTGACAGGCCCCGGGACGCCCAAATTAAAAACCCCGGGAAACCTTTTTTTAAAAAAAACCACAATTTAAACCCAAAAAAAAAAAAATTTCCTTCCCCTTTCTCCCATCCCTTAGATGCAGAGAAGGCCCCTTTGAACCCGAATCACTGGACCTTTGCCTTTAAATTTTAAAAAAAAAACCTTTTCGGGTTTTTTTTGGGGAAACCCAATTCCCCCAAACAAAACGTTCCCCTTTTTTCCTCACCTTCCCCCATTTTATTATCCAATTTGGGTTTTTTTTCTTAAAACCCTTTTCCAAAATAACTAATTCCAAAAAAGAACAGGGTTTTCCCTTTTTTCCCCTCCCACTTTTTGCCTCATTATGGAACCCTTTGCAGAATCCAAACGCGCTGACCCCCCCGCAATTTCAAAGGAATAAAACAAATTGCACCCGCACCCCACGGCATCTCCCTTTTCCTATGTTTTTGATGTTAAACTGTGGGCCAAAACCCCCCCCTTAAAAAACTTTACCCTCCCCTATTTAAAAAACCCCTTTACATATTCAGTAGACTTTTTTATTTTTAAAGGGCCAAACCCAAACCCAAACTATGGGTGTTAGAATTTAATATAAAAAATTTAGGGGGCTTTACAAAACTTAAAAAACTCCTTTTTCCCCCCCAAAAGGGGTAAAGCATTCCAACCCCTTTTCTAGGGAAACGCACTCACTAAAAAAAAATTCAGGGCTTTCTAAAGGCAAACTTTCATCCCCTTTCTGGCAAAATTTTTTAAAAAAGAACTAAATAGAATCTCCAAAAAAAAGACAACTCATGGCTTTTGTCACGGGTTTTTCATTCTCTATAAAATGCTTTTCTGCCTTTAAAAAAATTTTCTAAATTTCTAAGAACCCTGCCCATACCAAAAATCTCAAAAATTTCCCAAAAATCCAAAGTTCCAAAAACCCCAAAAGAACAACATATTTGGCAATCAAAAACGTTTGTCCCCGGGGGGTTTTTTGGAAAGTATTAAAGTACAAAAACGAAAAATTTGGGGGTCTTTTTTGGGGGTTTTTTTTCCCTATTGGGAAAGGCCACCACAAACCCCTGGGACTTGACCTTTCCTTGGTGGGAAAGCCCGGAAAAACGGGGAATGGGGAAGGGAATCGGGGCCAAAAAATCCGCGCAGGAAACCAATACCAGAAAAACGCGGATGGGGGCGGTACTAATAACGTTAAACCCTTTTAAAAAACATTTTTTGGAAGGCATCTAAAATTTTAAATCCCAAACAATAAGGGTTTAAAACCCCCCTTTAATTTTAAAAAAACGAAAAGGCCCGGTTGGGATTCGGTTTTTTGGAAATTTTTGGGAAAGTTAACTTTTTCTTTTTCCCCCAAAAAAAGACAATTTAAAATTTTTCCCCTCCCCAAATTGCCCAAAAACAAAAACCCCAACCAAAAAAGAACCCCCCAAAAAGGGCCATCCATTTTTGAAAATTTTTAAATTTTTTAAAAAAATAAATTTGGAAAAAAATTTAAAACCTTAGAAAAAAGGGAAAAGGGGAAAAAAAAGGGGGAAGAAAAACGGGAATTTAAAACCCCAAAAAGATTTTTACAACAAAGCCCTTCCATTAAAAATAAAAAAACTCCTTTGGGGAAAACCCCCCAAACACAAACTACCCCAACCTTACATTCCCCCGAAATGCCGGAAATTGGGGGTTTCCGGGAACCTCCTCAAAACCCCCGGCCCCCCTCCCCATAATTTTGGGGCCCCCGCCCCCAGTTAAAAACGGGGGAAAAAACTAAAATTTTCCCGAAGGTTTAGCCCCAAAAACCCCCGCCCCCCCCAAAAATTCCCCCCCCCACCCAAACATTCCCCCTATTAAAAAATTTTGCCCGCTATTCCCTCCCATTCCGTTTCCGGCTAAAAATTTTTCCCCCATTTCCCCTTCCAAAATTTTTTCCCTTCATTTTTTCCCGGGGGGGAAAACCCCCCCCAATTTGCTTTCTAAAATAAAAACCCCTCAAAAAAACCCTCACTCATTTCCCAAAAAAATAAAAACCCAAATTCCATTCCATTTTAAAAACCCCCCCCCCCCTTTTTTTTCCCCTCCCCAAACCGTTAAAGGTTTTTGGACCTGGAATAGAAAAGAAACCAGGAAATTTTTGAGAATTTTATAACTTTTCTTTTTCCTTTTTTCCCCAAGGCCCAAACCAACCTTTTAATAAAAGATTGTTCCAAAAAACCAAAAAATTTGCCAAAAATTTTTTTAAAACCCCATTGGGAATTGGCAAAATGGTAAAGCCCAACCCCTTTGGAACCAACCCGAATTGGTTATTTTTTTTAAACTCAAATGGGGCCCTTTTTTAAATTTTCTGGTACAAATTTTTGAAAAACAAAAACCCTTTTTTTAATTTTTTCAAACCCAAAAAAAATTTGGTTAAAAAAAAACAAATGGGGATCTTTTTTCCCCAAAAATCCAATGGAAAAAGGGGAAAAATTGGGGACACTCAATTATATACCCAACTCATTCACGAACTGCTGGAGGGTTGTGGCCCACAAGGATCTCTCACTCATATATTTTGTAGCTGCCCATGTTGACACAATTCTGGGACACTATCATAACATTATCCTCTATGTAAGGCCAAATACAATGCCCTCACTCCCCAGAATTTGCCCTTTTTCTGATTAACATCGACATAGTTCCTCTGTTGAATAGAAAATTAGTATGCCATATCCTCCTGGCAGCTAAACTGGCCATTACCAGAAACTGGAAAGCTATTCTCCCCCCCTCAGCGGATGAGGTCATGGAAATTGTTTCCACAAATTGCATGTATGAAAGAATATTAGCGTTTAGGGAAGGAAAAGCCTCACAATTCCTTCTGCATTGGTCGAAATGGATGGAGGATAACACCTTCTCTCAAATCTGATAGCCTCTATTTACACCATACAGGAAATGGCGTTACCAATGTGACCAGTAACCCTCCCACTTTATTTCCCCCCCCTTCCTTTCCTGCCCTCCCCCCAAGTACATGTAAGTTAAGTGTAATAAATATGCTTACTCCTGTTTGAACTAGTAAGAAACCATGTAATGGTACTTAGCAGTAATTTATAAGCTGTATGGTAGCAGGTTTCTTACTTCTTTACACAGGCATACTCAGATTTCGCTTTCAGATAACATATATATGCCTTCCATACAAAGCGAACAAGAAGAATATGCAAATATTCCCATAACTTCGTATCTGAGTGTAATCTAAGAACACTGAAGGTAACGCAACCTTTGTGTAACAATCTAGAGTCTGTTATCTATTTGTTTGAACTCACGAATGCTACCTATGTATTATTATGCTGGTTGTACAATTGTATGAACAATCAAACTGTAAGCTATGTTATATTGATTTCTTTCGAAACTTTCAATAAAAATTTATTGGTTAAAAAAAAAAAAAAAATGGTTTGGACTCTGAGTTAATATAAACAGACTCAAAAGCTCCCATGAACAGGTTGGCAAAAGATGGGGTAACCCTCAACCCCATTGCAGTGCCAACTTGTTGATGGTAATGGGAGTGGCCAAATTGAAAAAAATTATTCTGTAAAATTAATCTCAAACCATCAATTAAAAATTGTTTAAAAGGTTTAGAAAAATTCGGATCACAATTTAAAAACATTAAAACTGCTTTCAATCCCAGGGTGTGGCTAATATTGGAATACAACGAAGCTACATCACAAGTTAAAAATAAATCTGGTTTCCACTCAAAATTTATCAAATCCTATAATACATCAGAATCCTTTAAAAAGCTACTAAGTTCTGTAGGCTGTAAATAAATATCGATAAAATGGGATAAATTAGAGAGGAGGGACCCTACTCCTGATATCATGGGTCTTCCAGGGGGTGTAGAGGGTGTTTTGATTGTTTTGATTGACAAAAATAATTTCTCACCTTTGTCAATCACCCCTTTCTCAAAAGACATTAATAAAAGTTAAAATTTATTCTGTAAATCATCATATACTGTACTATCTACCTCTTTGTAATAAAATGTATCACCCAAAATTCTGAGCGCTTCCCCTTGGTAGTTCTCAAAATTTTGAACCACTACCGCTCCTCCTTTATCGGCATTTTTAATAACTATGTCCATTTTTTTGGCTAATGCGGACAATGCCATATTTTCTTCTTTAGATAAATTCCTTTTCTTTGGATATGATCTTTTTAATTTGCGCAGATCCCTTATAACTAAATTGTGAAAAACCTCAATGTAGTTTCCCTGAGCAAAAACAGGGTAAAAACTAGACTTCGGTTTTACCTTACTTTCTCTCTCAGTAGATACAACAATCGAACTTTCAAAATCCCTAAACACTATAAAATCATTGACCGTATTATCGGGACTGTAATTTAGACCCCTTCAATGGCATGGAGTGCTCCACTGTTTTCTCATCACTTATTCACAATGGGCAAAAGATGATCTTCGCCAACCACCAAGCTTATTGTGCCATGAAGTTTGTTTTACAACCATTGAAAGCATTGTGCTTTTGTTCTGAAGAGAAAAAGTTATTTATTCGACCACAGTGTTTTGCATTATCTAAGAAGGGACCTTTAATCCCACGTTGTATTTTAAAGCGTTCCTGCTCAAGGCTTTTCTGCTCAATAGAAGAGGTTTGTGTACTCAAAATCTAATCTAATCCACTTAGGAAAATGGGATGGTCAATAATCATAGAACTAGTATTTTAACTGGAACTTAAAGGTGCTATCCGGGAGTTTTATGATTTTATAGAATAATATAAACAGTATTTATATTGAAAAGTAAAGATATTCCACTACCTTCATGTATTTATTTTCTTTTGCCTCTTTATTTATCTAGATGAGATCTACTTTTTAGGCCTCGTTCACACGGCTTATTTGGGCCTGGATTGGCGCCGTACTCCGCGCCGGATTTGCGCTTCAGCACGGCGCCAAATCGTCCCTGTCATTACGGTAATCCACTGCTCTCATAGAGAACAGTGGATTCCGTCGCTCCTCCCCGCTCGGCGAATCCGCCGCGGGGGGAGAAAGTGACATGCACATTATTTACGGCGCGAAAGCGCCGTAAACAATGCAATGTCTATGGGGCCGGGAGCGGAGCCCCCGCCGCGCTCCGGCCCCGCCCCCGCCCCGCCCCCGCCCCGCCCCTTAGTCCCGGCGGATGTGTGAGCTCAATACGGCTCACAAATCCGTCGGGAATAAGCCGTGTGAACACGGCCTTACAGTGAAACTTCCTGCTTGTCTCACAGTAGTTCTCTAGCATCTCTTTCATAAAAGTCCAGCAGTGCATTGAAGTTGTAATCTAGGGCTTCCCTACATCCACCCCCTAATCTTTCTAGCACTGCTCAGCCCTGCCCTGTACACCCTTACATCATCATTCTCAAATAGGTACACCACAAGCCCCCAGCATTAATGCTCCAGTTTACTTTCTGGTTGCAAATATACACATTAGTTTATAGATTTCTATGTATGTGCTGTACATTCCTACACAGCTATCCCATCATTTTATCTCTAATTGCTGTGGGAAGTGCGGCATCACCCAGCTTTTCTGTATACTGGATAGCCTATCTAGCATCCAATAAAGGTGGGTAGCATCACTTCCCCCACAGCAATAAGTTTTTGATCATGGGAAAGTTGTGTGCCTGCTGTAAGGGATGTGGCATCATCTCTGCACCCAGTGATGTTACGGCAGTATCTCATGATACTTTACAATGGCACCACTACTATATAAAGAGCAGTAGGCAGGCTTTTTCTGACTGCAGCGGGATAATCTCAGAGGTCCTAATTAGTGATGAGCGATTACGTCGACTATCGTCATCGGGTCGATAGTCGATATCGGCAATTATCAAGACGATTTCCGATAGTCGATAATAGATTATCGCCGATGACCATTAAAGTCTATGGGAGAGGAACAACACCTTCATCCTTACACCCAAACAGGGCTGGAGAAGCTGGAATTAACATCCACAACAGTCAAATTGATATGTGCTACATCTTGGGCAACACACTTAGGTTATAAAAGCCACAGAAAAAAGTCACAGACCATTCACTATCCCTGTCTTGTACCAAAGCATGACCCTTACACCTATCTGACCTCCAGATTAAAAAGTGCCTGAAAAAGGAGTCTTTGAACCAACATTTTAGTTGAACTGGACATTGACTATGCCTGTCCTGGACCGTAGTATGACCATTAAACCTGTCTGACCCACAGATTAAAAAGTGCCGGAAAAAGGAGTCTTTCAACCAACATTTTAGTTGAACTGGACATTGACTATGCCTGTCCTGGACCGTAGTATGACCATTTAACCTGTCTGACCCACAGATTAAAAAGTCCCGGAAATATGAGTTATTGAACCACCATTTTAGTTGAATTGGACATGGACTATGCCTGTCCTGGACCGCAGTATGACCATTAAACCTGTCTGACCCACAGATTAAAAAGTGCTGGGAAAAGGAGTCTTTCAACCACTATTTTAGTTGAACTGGTCATTGACTATACCTGTTCTGTACCACAGTATGACCATTAAACCTGTCTGACCGACAGATTAAAAAGTGCTGGGAAAAGGAGCCTTTCAACCACCATTTTAGTTGAACTGGACATTGACTATACCTGTTCTATACCACAGTTAGAGATGGGCGAATTGATTCTAACGAAGTGGAATTCATTTAGAATTTCAGGAAAACTTCGGTTCGGAACGAAGTCGAAGTTTCGGGTACTTCGGGTGAACGAAGTGTGCTTTTGATTGATAAAATTGATAAAAAACTCTGGGAGAAAGAAAGGCATAGCCTGTATGACATGTGCAGAGATGAAGCCAATCAGAGACTGGCGAGATTCTGTGACGTCACCGCACTATATAAGTCCGGGCGCGACGCTGGGAGCTCCTACCGCTCTCACTGTACTGATCAGGGAAGGTGCTGCTGCGGCTGATTGTGATAGCGATAGCTCTTACTGAAGAACCGATTTTTATACAGCGATTTTTGTGGGGTGTCTCAGCTTGTCTCAGAGACTGCTTCTCTTAATGTTCTATTTCTGATTTTTTGGGGTATTGTCCAGTGTGCGTCCACTGCAGCTGCATATACATTTTAATGCTATCTGCTCACAGTACATTGAATATCCAAGGGGGATCTAAGCCAATTCCTGTTGTATTCATTTAAAGAAACAGCGTTTTTACAATACAAATACCACTTCATTTTTGGCTGCTCAATTCTTTTGCGCAATTTACATACAGGGGTCAATTAAGCGTTGTTTTTCTGCTGTGGTGACTCCAAGAAACCGTCTTTTTTCACGCAAACAAAAATACAATTTTCCTGTAGCCTAATTCACAAGCGAAGGTCAATTACAATTTTTCTCTTGTTGTGCAGCGTAGAAAACACACCATTGTAATACGCTACAAAGCTCGTAGTTTGTGGTTGCTCAATTGTTTGGCGCAATTTACATCCAGGGGTTTTAATTTAAAAGCGTTTTTTTTTCTGCTGGGGTGCCCAAAAAAAAAATCATTTTTTTTCACCCCCAAAAAATTACAATATTCCTGTAGAAATTCACCACGAAGGTTAATTAAAATTTTTTTTCTCTTTTTGGGTTTTTGGTGGGAAAACAGCCATTGAAAACAGGCTCCCAAAGCGGTTTTTGGGGTGGTTGCTAAAATTTTTTTTGGCGAAAATTTAAAACCAGGGGTTTTTAAAGTGTTGTTTTTTTTGCTGTGGTGACAAAAATAACTGCCCTTTTTCATGGCCAAAAATTACAATTTTCCTGTAGCATAATTCACAACGAAGGTTAATTACTATTTTTTTTTCTTGTTGTATGGGTGAAGAAAACACGCCTTTGGGTAACACCCCTAAAAACCCCCGTAGTTTGGGGTTTGCTAAAATTGTTTGGCGCTTTTAATCCGGGGGAAAAATTAAAAGCGTTGTTTTTCTCCAGGTTTACTCAGAAAAAGGAAACTTTGTTTTTAAACCCGGCCACAAAAGGGAAATTCGGTAGCATAATTCATACCCAAAGGGTTTAAATTTAAAGCCTGTTTTTGTTTTTTATATTCATAAAATACACGGGGGTTTAAAAAAACTGACATCCCAAGTAAATTTTTTCCTGCCCATTTGTGGAGCAAAATTTTATATCCAAGGGTTACCAAGCTTGTTCCGGGGTTTTTTTTTGGATTTCCAAATACAGGGTGTTATTTATCATATACAGATACCCAAATCAAACAGTGTCGGGTACTTTTTTAGAACAAACAGTATTTTTGACAGAGGGGGTTGCAGGTCTTAACCTGCGGGGTGGCAAGGCACAAACTTTCCCGGGCCCCGGTCGCAGCCCCAGCAAGGGGAGGTCCCCAGCAGGGTCTTTTCGGGGGGGCCCAAAAAACCTGCGTTGTCACCTAGCGGCCCGGTACTGCTAGAAACCCAATGGTTCGATTGGTTGCTGGGGTCAGGGTCCCCAACTCCAGCCCCTCAAGGCCCACCAACAGGTAAATTTTTTTCGGGCTTTCCTTTACATTGCACGGGTGGTATAATTTTGTCAGTCATTCTGTAGGAGACCCTAAAAAAACAGGGACCTGGGGTGGACCTTGGGGGAACCGGAGTTGGGGAACCGGACTAGGTCTCCATTTCCCCCCCAGTTGACATCTGAAAACCCCAGCCAAAAAGTCGGTGGGAACGTCAGACACAACCCTTAGTTGGCAGGGCCCCGGGATTGGGTCAGGGGCCCCCTTCCCTGTCCTAAAACCCCCACCCCTTTCCCCCGACCCGAGAACTAAAGGGTGGTCTGGGCTCAGCGCCCCTATATAGCGAGGTGAACAATTTGAGGAGGCAGTCAGCAGCTACTTGGGAGCGAAGAAATGGGGGCCAATATTCCCCGCTTCTTGCAAGGGAGGCCCCCGGAAAGTAAAGATTTTTGAGAAAAGGGGATGGGGGGTCATGTTGTGAGGGGGCACCTCTGCATACCAAGACCGGGGATAGGACAGCAGTGACGTGAAAAAAAATAGTGATGAGTACCGACCGCATTGGGGGCCGGGTGGCAAAGGGGGTTCATCATTGTTTTGGGGAAAAAAGGGCGTCAGCTTGCGCGGGCAAGGGGAGCGGCGCAAACCCCGCAAGTGGGTTGTGTGGCCCCGGTTTGGGGAGCGGATAGCAGCAGTGTGAGGTTTGGGGGGCCAAGGGGCCACGGGGGTAAAAAAACCTGCTTTGCAGGTCCAAGAAAGTAAACCGGAAAAGGGGGGCCGAGGCACGGCGGCCCGTATCATCTTTCGGGGGTTGGCGGTTAAAAACCGATACTTGGCGGGGGGTGGCATTTTTTTGCAAGCCCGGGAGCGGAAAAGTGGGGAATGTAAATCCCGTGGGCAAAAAAGTGAAGCGTGGGAAAGGGGCTAACGTTGGACCCGGCCCTGCTTCAACAAAATCAGCGTCCCCCATCCTGTGGCCCGGGAAAAACGTGGCTCAATGTTTGGGGGTCATTCCGGGGCCCCAGCAACAGCAAACAACACAGGCCCATGGCACACATGCCATTGCAAACCCGTCAAGGGGTCCCGCAACCCCTGCAGAAGGGAAACTGTTTCTTTTGACATCATTTTCCCCGGGCCAGATGCTCCTGTCCTCGCTAAATCATGGGGGGCCAGCAGTCTTCAGCCAGGGGATTGCAAAGAGACCAAAATTTGCGTCCAAACCCTCCCCCAAAGGTTTCAGCACTGAAACCCGGTCCTGTTTTCCCAAATTGGGTTTGGGACTGCAGTCCCCCCTTTTTTCCCAAAAGGTGGGGGCTCTGCAAACCCTTAAAAGAAATAAATAGGGTTTTTGCAGAGCCAGATTTGGGGAGTTCAACCCCTAATTTCTTTTTTCCAAAAGGCAGTAAAACCCGCATTCAAAAAATATGTAAACAAAAAAGGGGGCCCGTCCTTGAGCTTATCGGTTTGTTTTCCCAAAGGGGCACAGGGGAGCGCGGCGTCTGGAGCTGTAACTACGGTAAAGGGGCCCGGGACATGACCCTTTTCGGCCCACTGGGGTGAATGTCTTCCGGGCCCAGGCACACCAACAACTTGGACAGGGACGCCCGTTTTCTCCCCTACGTGTCAAACTGCGGCCCCATTTTTCCAGGCCAATGTTTCCGCCCCCCTCCTCCCCTTTCCCCACCACCACCAACCCCAGCCCACAAGGGACTGCTACAAACATATCACCCCTGTGTACGGCACAGCGGGTCCCCGCAGTTTTTACCCCGGCTTGCCTCGGCGAAAGAATCACAAAGGGGAGGGAAAAAACCCGCGTCATACAGCAAAAAATCGATTTTGTGGGGGTTTCTCTGCCCCCAAATGCAAATCGGAACCAAAGGTACGGTCAATGGGGGGTAACTTTGGGGGTCCCCGCTGCACCGAGGGGAATTTGGGCCTTTCGCCCGCATGGCGCAAAGTTTCAATCTGGGGTGAAAAGGTTCCCGAAGCTTCCCCCAGACTTCAGAAGATTCTGGGAAAAAGGCCCGGGAAACTGTGCATGCACTTCATCCATTCCTACAAAAGCCCCGGGAAACCCCCCTCGAGTTTGCAGCGGCAGAACGGGCCTCCCCCCAAAACCCCCTGATATTCGATATTTTTAAACCCCTTGGAATTCCCCGCCTGCACAAAGTTTGGGCCGGGCTGTATGAAAAAAAAGGCAATTTAAAATTTTTTGATGATCCAGGCGGACAAGAGTACTCCCCCCGTTTTAACTTTTATTCAGCCAGTGGGAGTCAAAGCTTTACACCGCCAATTTTTTAAAACCCTTCGGGGAGGCCCCCGTTTTTTTGCAGTGCCAGGGGCTACCGGGGTGAATAACGTCGTTCCACTGCTTCATGTCCTGGAAAAGATGCCGAAAAATATTTTTGGGCGGGGGACTGGAGACGTGGGGGACACATCTCGCGGCCACAGAGCCCGAGGGGGCCCGGGAAATGGAGGAGGGGAGGAGGACATTGGAGCAAAAAGCATTTTTGGTGAAAGGGAGTGGATTTTTCTCCCCGGGTGACAAGAGGGGAGGAGCGGGGGAGCGGGCTGGGGGGAGGTAGAGGGAAAGATGAGGAAGACGGGAAATTTGACCCCCAAGCCCGTGGCATTTATACAGTGGGGGATGGAGGCGGGGGGGGCCCCTCGGAGGTCACTTGTGCAGAGGGGGGGCCCGCAGCATGTGATTGCCTGGTTAGTGACAGCCAAAATAGTCAGTTTTCCGGCAGAGGGATGACTTCTGGCTCTCCACCCTTTTGGGCCCCTCGTTTCCGGGTCCAAAATGGGGGGCCCTTTTTTCCAGCTATTGAGAGGGGGGGGAAAAAAAACTTCCCTTTAAAAAAAATTACTATGGGGGAAAACCCTCCTTTAGTCATTGGGGCCGGGGGGGCCTATGTGCGGATCTTTCCCTCCTCTGCCCAGGTTGCCCGGGGGTTCTTCAGCGCTAAAGTACATCTGCCGCGGCTGCGGGGGGAAAAGGGGGGGGGGTGGGGCCCAGTACCCCCTCCAGAACCCAAAGTCGGGGAAGTAACTTTTAAAGGCAGTTTCCCTTCACCCGCCTAGTGAGGGGGGGCAGTGCCGCAGCAGCAGCGGGCGGGCGGGCCCTGGGCAGGACCCTAAACCCAAAAGGGTTGGGGGCCCTTTCTTGGACAGCACTTGCCACCCCATTTTAGAAGATCCGCTGGACTACTGGGCAGGGCAAAAATGGATGTGTGGCCGCAACTTGCCGGGTTTTTATATGGAGAAGCTGTCCTGCCCGGCCAGTTTTTTTTGGCATCAGAGAGGGTGTTCAGTTCGGCGGGGGCCACGTTGCCCAAAGGGGAACCCCCTTGTCCCCGGGAAAAAGTTGGGAAACCAAAATGGGGCCTTTTTTTTTTTTCAAGATGAATCGTCGGGATCGGCCCCGGGTTTCCACAAACCAATGCCCTTTGGCGTCGACTACATCAGCCTTTACGCCTCACCCAACTGTGAGGGAAAAGAGTCTGGGTTCAAACTACCCCGCCTCAGCCACTTTTTTGATGCCCCCCCGCCTGATGCCACAATTGCTGACAGTTTCTTTCCCTCTACCACAAACCCTCTTTAAACCCGGGGACTGGTATTTCCAAACCCCTCCAAACTCTGTCATTTTGCCCCCTTTTCTGACCTCATGCTGCTGTTGTTGCTGGTGCCCCTTTACTTCCCACCTGGGGTTTTTTTGTGCCACTCTCTGACCTATGCGGGTTTCCCCCTGCCGCCCTCACCTCCCTCTGTTTTTTTGTCCCATTGTGGGCCCCTCCAAGGTTTTTTCCACCTCCCCGAATTTTTTGTGCCCCTGGGCTGACCTCTTTCTGCTGCCAACCCTCACCCCCACTCTCTGTCATTGTTTCCACTCTGTGGGGTTTCTTTTCTGTTTTTGGGAAACCCCCAGAATGTCATTGTGCCCGGGCTGCCCCTTTCTGCTGCTGTGGCTGCCCCGCCGTTAAATACCACTGTGTATTTCCCCCTTGTGGCCTACCCCCTGTTTTTTCCACCTCCAGAATGTCATTGGGCCACTGTCTGACTTTTATGTTGCTGCGGGGGCTGCTGCCGTGACCTACCCTGTGTCTTTTTGCCCCTGTCTGCCCTCATGTGCTGCGGGGGCTGCTGCCGGGACCCCCCCCTGTGTCATTGTCCAAACTTTGGCCTTTCTCCTGTTTTTGCCACCCCCCAGAATTTTCATTGTGCCATGTCTGACCCCCATGCTGCTGTTGTGGGTGTGCCGTGACCTACCCAATGTGTCTTTTTTGCCACTTTTCTGACCTCATGCTGCGCTTTGGCTGCTGCCGGGGACCTACCCCCAGTCTGTCATTGTGGGCCCTGGGTTTACCTCATTCTGCTGCCCCCGTCACCCCCCCACTCTCTGTCAAATTTTGCCATCTGTGGCCCCTTTCTGTTTTTCCACCTCCCGAATGTCATTGTGCCCCTGTCTGACCATGTGCTGCTGTGGCTTTCTGCCTCCTTTGTAGTTGGTCGCTGCATGTGCGGCTTTTTCCCCCCTCTTTAAGTCGCCCGGGGGGTTCCCCAGCGCTCCCTACTACTGCCCCGGCTGCTGGGGGAAGATGGGGGGGAGGAGCAGTACCAGTCCAGTTCCATCAGCAGAAACCCAAGTCTGGGGTCATGTGAGCAGCTTCCTTCACCCCCCCCCCTAGTGAGGAATGTAGCGCCAGCAGCAGCAGGACTAGAAACAGTTTCCCCGAAAAACCCAAAGGT
>JAODAL010031294.1:0-48638 GCA_025379985.1 Phyllomedusa bahiana
TTTTTTAAAAAGGGGGCTATTTTTCTCAGGGGCTTTCACTTTGGGTATCAAACAGAAAAGCCCCAAAGCCACTCAAACTGGAGGGGCCCTAAAAAAATTATATTTGCAAATTTTCTTGAAAATGTGGAAATTTACTAAAAATTTTTCAAGCCCTCAATGTCGTAAAAAAAAAAAAAAATTTTTAAAAAAAATTAGCCAACCATAGGGACAAGGGTAGAGCTATTATAAACTTTTTTGGGGTAATAATTACTGTTTTGCACGAGAAATTTTGCAACTCAAAATCAAAAATTTTTTAAAAATTTTCATAAAATTTTTTGATATTTTTTCACAAACAAAAAGGGATTGTATGGATAAAAAATTTTTTACTAATTTAAAGCAAAATGTGTCCAGAAAACAATCTCTGATCACATGAATGGTAAAAGTGTCAAAAAGTTATTTCTCACAAAAATTTACACATGTCAGATTTCAAAATAGGGCTGTCAGAAGGCAAACAGGCGGGTCCTTAAGGGGTTAAAAAAACAGCTTTTTTACAATCCAAATACCACTTCATTTTTGGGTTTGCTCAATTCTTTTGCGCAATTTACACCCAAAGGGGTTTAAATTAAGCTTTTTTTGCTATTGGGGTCACTAAAAGAAATGCCCCTTTTTCACCCCCAAAAAATAATTTTCCTGTAGAAAAAATTCATAACCAAAGGGTTAAATTACAAGTTTTCTCTTTTGTGTCCGTAAAATACACGTCATTGAACATCACAAAGCTGGTTTTTTTTGTTCTCAATTTTTTGCCAATTTATATCCGGGGGTTAATTAAGCTTTGTTCCGTTGTGGTACTAAAAAAAAACTTCTTTTCCCGCCAAAAAAAAACATTTTCCCTTAGCATAATTCATAACCAAGTAGGTTAATTACAAGTTTTCTCTGTTGTGGACCGAAAAATACACGCCATTGTAACACCTCTACAAAAGCTGGTTAATTTTTGGTTGCTCATGTTCTTTTTGGCGCAATTTAGATCCAGGGGTTAATTGACATTGTTCCTGCTGTTTGTGGTCACTAAAAGAAACATCTTTTTCACCGCCAAAGAAGCAATTTTTGCGCTTAGCAATAGATTCAAATATCCGATAGGTTAATTAATCCTGTTTGTGCTTTTTACATCAGTAAAATTAACATCATTTTTTTTAAACGTCACATACAAGTCCAATTTTCCCGGCCATTTGTGTAGCACAATTTTATATCCAAGGGTTACCCAAGCTTTGTTACTGTTGTTCATTGGGGAGTCAAATACAGTGTGTGTAATTTATCATATACAGATATCTTTATCAAACAGTGTCCTGTACATTTTTTAAAACAAACAGTATGTCAGACAGAGTGTGGCAGCTCTTCACCGCTATTGGCAGTGGTCACAAACATGTCCTGGGAGCAGGCCTCAGTCGCAGCACAGCAAGTTGGACGACTCAGCAGGGTCTCACTCGTTAAGGCCCAGAACAGCCGCTTTCATCTCTAGCGGCCCCGTGGTGTTGTTTCATGCAACCCAATGGCTCTTGATTGGTTGACTAGGTCATCCACTTCCACCCAGAGACAGTCTGACAACCCCAGCAAAGAGTCGGTGGAAAATCAGCCACAAACCCTTAGTTGCATGGCACAGTGAGCGGTCAGCGATCCCCTCATCTTTCCTCCAACCCGCCTCTGTCCCATCCGGTTTCCCTCAGCCATAGATCTACTATGTGGTCTGGCTCAAGCGCCACTATAATAGCGAGGCTGAACAATTTGAGGAGTGGCATCAGCAGCTACTTGTCATCGAAGAAATGGTGGCCATATATCTCCCTGCTTCTGCAGTAGGCGCAAAGAATATTAAGGAGAAGTGGCATTGCAGGGCCATGTGTGAAGGGTCATCCTCTGCATACCAAGACCAGTGATGAGGACAGCAGTGACGATGAAACACAGAATAGATGATGATGTAGCCGACCACACTTGGGAGCCTAGTGAAAGCAAGACTTCATCATACGTAGGAGAAGAAGGGCGTCACTTGTGCGTCAGGCAGCGGCCGCAGCCAGCAAGTGGTTTGTTGGCCTGAGTCAGTTAGGTAGAGAAAAGCAGTGTTAGTTCTGGATCCAAGGCTGCCACGAGGTAGAAAAACCCGCTCGCAGTCCCGAAGAAAGTAGCGCACACAGGGGCTCAGCGAGGCAGCGGCGGTAGTAGTCACTACTCGTCTGTTGTAGCAGGTTTCTTTGCTAAGACACCAAGGAGCCGAATATTGGTAAATGTATAGAATCCTGCGTTCAGAAAGTGAAGCCGTGCAAGGAGCTAACGTTAGGCACCGTACGGCCCACGCGTCACACATGCTCGTCACCATCCGGTGGCCTGGGAAGAAACATGGCTCAGAGGTGGTGGTTCCTCAGCCCTGCCTCATGCAGCAGCCAGTGGCACTGCATTCCATTGCATCGAGTCAAGGCTCCACCACCTCTGCGAAGGAGCTGTTTCTCTTTGCCATCATGCCTCCCAGGCTCCAGATGCTCCTGATCCTCGCTACACATGGGCGCCAGCATTGTTCAGCGAGCGATTGCAAAGAACAATGTGATGTAAAGAGGTTTGAATCAATATTGTGTTGTATTGCATAACTATAAAACCCATGCTTTTCCTCCTTATAAGGGCATTTCAGCTTGAAACTCGAATCCCATTTTGTGGGTAATATACAGCAATTATGAAGAAGCTAATAAATGACTGCGGCCCAGTATGTAAACCACTTGTTATCAGTTTCCTCAGGATGTAACATCTGTTATTATTTCCCTTTTCTGAAGTTTAAGTTTTAACTGGAAATTGACTTATAGTTTTGGTCTGATGCAATCCCAGAGACTTTGTACCCAGAGACAAACGTGGACCAATGAAACTACTCAAAAGCTGCCTAAATATGGACAAACGTCCGTCTTTGTCCTCTACCTCTATCGTGCCTGCGCTTGCTTGATTACAGAACTACAAATATGTGTTGTAATCATTGTAATTATCAGAATTGCTTGCTTGAACATGAATGAAGATTCAACCAGAACTCTGGCTTCTGACTTTCGTTTCTAATCGGCTGATACATTTCCCCTGATCGTTTATTTGGGAGACCGGACAACTGGTAACCCCCAGTGTTGTGTAAACGACCCCGACACAACAGTATGCGTCCAACCACCCCAACCATCCTAAGGTGCATCAGATGACCGTGCTTCCTTCCAAGTTGGTTGGTTACTATCAGACCCTCCCTTTCCAAATGTGGAAACTCTGCACCATTCAGAGAACTAATGTCTTGTGCCGAGCCGAGATGTAGAGTTCCAAGCCAGTAATTTTCTTTTCCAAAAAGGCAGTTACAACCAACACTTTCATACATATGTAGACAGAAGGTTGGGGCCAGTCCTGAGCTTATCGGTTTGTTTCCAAGTGCAACGGACAACTGCGGACGTCGTGGAGCTGTAACTACGGTCAGGGCCAGTATATTTCCTTTACGGCCCAGGGTGAAAGTGAATTCCAGCCCACTCACCAACCTAGGACAGTAGAACTTCGTCTTTCTCCTCCACGAGCAAACTGCGCTTCTGTAGCCAATGTTTCGCCTCCTCCCTCCTCCTCCACCACCACCAACATCATCAGCCGTCCACAAGTACTGCTCCATCAACCACATGTTGTAGGGCACAGCGGTGTCACGCCAGTTTCTACACCTGGCCTTGCCTTGCTGACCGAAGTCACACAGGGGAGGAACTCCAAACCCTCATGCAGCAAGAATATCGGACAATGGGGAGGAACATGTTGTCCGCCCTGCACCGAAGGGATGGGTCCATGCGCCCTGCTTTGGGCGCATGTGTTCAACTCAAGTTTTTAAAATGTTCCTGTGAAGTCTTCTCACCGATCTTTTCAGAATATTCTGAAAATGGCCAGGAAACTGTGCATGCACATCAATCATTCCTAACAAAGCCAGGAACACACACCCTCGATGAGTTGGGCAGCCGGCCAGGACGGCCTCCTCAACACACTCTGAGATGCGATGTTTCCACCGTTGAATTCCCAGCGTGCACATGTTTGCCGACAGTATGAACAGAGTAAAAGGCCATTAACGATTTTTTGATGATCCATGCGGACAGGAGTACTCCCCTGTGTAACTTTAGTATTCTTCATGTTCGGAACAGATGCTGAAAAAATCTGTCTGGGCAGTGGACTTGGAGATGTTCAGCGACTACATCTCCGTGGCCACATGATCCCGGTGGGGGACTGAAATGGAGAGATGGAGGAGGACATTTTACAAAGCATTGCTGAAGAAAAGAGTGGAATATTTCGTAACCGATTTGACAAGAGAGGAGGACTGAGAAGCTGTATGAGGTAGATGTACAGATGATGAAACGAGGCAGAAGACCCGCAACACTGGCAGTGTACTGTGTAGCTGAGGTTAGGTGGAGCCCTCTTAGTCACTTTTGTGCAGAAGGGCCCGCAGCATCAGATTTTCTGGCTAGTTTTCAGCCGAATGTCACCAATCCGGCAGAGTGCTAAGACTTCTGGCTCTCCACCCTATTTGAACCCTCACTTACCCAGATCCAAAAAGGAGCCTTATTCCCAGCTGCTGATAGGGAGGACAAACTCAGATACTATAGGGAAATCCTCCTCGTAGTCGTTGCTGCGCCTATGTGCGGGCTCGTTCCCTTCCACTGACAGGTCTGACCCGGGTGGGTTCCTCATACCTCACTTACTACTGCCGCGGCTGCTGGGGGAGGTGGGGGGTAGTGAGCATGTACCAGCTCCATCAGCATCAACCTAATACTGATCACTTATGAGACAGCATCCTTCCACCCACCAAGTGAGATGGCAGTCCCATCAGCAGCAGGCACAGGACTGGAGCAGACCCTGAAACCAACAGGTCATGGCCCTACTGTGGGACGGGCACTCTGCCACCCCAGTTAGAAATCCGCTGACTACTGGCGCCAAAAAGGATGTAGTGGCTGCAACTTGCCCGAGTTTGCATGGAGAAGCAATCCTGCCCGTCCCAGTAGTGTGGCCTCAGAAAGGTGTTCAGGTGCGGCGGGCCCATCTAAAGCCCAATGAGAACCTGCTTGTCCATACGGAAATATGGAACGACTGACCTTTGTCAGATGAATCAAGGCGTGGATCGGCCCGTATTTCCACACACCAATTAATAAGGCGTCATGACTAATACATCATCCATGACGCCTCACCCAAACTGTTGAGAAAATGATCTGGGTTCAAACTACCTGCCTCAGCCAACTATTCTGATTGCTGCACCCTCCTGACTGCCACACATCTCGACCATTTCTTCTCCATCAGCCACCCAACCATCTTTACCAGGGACAGGTATTGCCACCCAACCTCCCACACTCTTTCATTGTGACATATATGACCAATGCTGCTGCCAGCTGTTGCTGGTGCCGGACATGCACACTGTGTCATTGTGCCACTCTCTAACCTCTGTGCTGCAGAATGCTGTTGTTGCTGCTGCGGACACCTCACACTGTGTCATTGTGCCACTCTCAGAACCTCATGGCTGTTGCTCCTGCCGCCGTTACCCTCCACCTCTGTCCATTGTGCCACTCTGTGGCCTAGTTTCCGTGTCTTGCCACCACCAGATGCAATTGTGCCCGGCTACGCGTGACCTCATGCTGCTGCTACCCTGGACCTCCACACTGTGTCATGTGTCCCACCGAGTGCCTACTCCAGTTTTTGCCAACTCCAGAATGCATTGTGCACTATCTACCTCATGCTGCAGCTTCCGTGACCTCCACACCTGTGTCATTGTGCCACTGTCCTACTTCATGTTTTGCTGCTCGTCCGTGACCTCCACATGTGTCATTGGCCACTAGATTGTGCCACTCTGTTGCCTACTCCCGGTTTTTGCACATCCAGAATGTCCTTTTTTGCCACTCTCTGACCTCATCGCTGCTGCTGGCCGTGACCTCCACACTGTGTTCATAGTGGCACTCTGTGGTCTACTCCAGTTTTTGCCACATCCAAATGTCATTGTGCCACTGTCTGACGCCTCGTGCAAGCTGCTGCTGTTTATTGCTGGTCTCGGTCACACTCCACACTGTCATTGGTGCCACTGTCCTGACCTCAATTGCTGTTGCTCCTGCCGCCTTCACCTCCACTCTCTGTCATTGGTGCCACTCTGTGGGCCTACTCCAGTTTTCTGCCACCTCCAGAATGTTCATTGTGCCACTGCCTGACCACATGCTGCTGCTGAACCCCGTGACCTCCACACACTGTCATTGTGCCACTCTGTGGCCTACTCCCTCCATTTTGGCCACCCCTCCAGAATGTCATTGTGCCACAGCCTGACCGCTCCTGCTGCTGCTGCCGTGACATCCACACTGTGTCATTGTGCCCCTCTGTGTGCCTACTCTGTTTTTTGCCGACTTGTCAGAATGGTCATTGTCCACTGTCCCAGACCTCATTCTGCTGCTGCCGTGACCTCCACTACTGTATCATTGTGCCACTCTGTTGCCTAGCTCCTGTTTTTGCCACCTCCAGAATGTCATTGTGCCACTCTCTGAACCTCCATGGCTCTGGCTTCTGCTGTTGTTGCAGCTCGCGGGTCACCCTCCACACTGGTGTCATTGTGCCCCCAAAAAACCCCCCCCCCTTGTTTTTTCCCCTTCTGACCTGTCAAGCTGTTGCTCCTGCCGCCGCCGCCGTCACCATCCACACTCTGTCATTGTGCCACTCTGTGGCCTACTCCGGTTCTGCCACCATCCAATGTAATTGTGTCACTTTGCCTGACCACTTGCTGCTGCTACTGACCTCCACACTGTGTCATTGTGCCACTGCTTTGTCCTACTCCTGTTTTTTTGCCACCTCCCAAATGTCATTGTGCCGCTGTCTGTCTCTCATTCTGCTGCATCCCGTGAACTTCCACAGTGTGTCATTGTGCCACTCTGTGGCCTACTCCTGTTTTAGCCACCAACCGAAATGTAATTATGTTCCACTGTCCCTGACCTCATAGCTGGGCCGTGACCTCCACACTGTGCATTGTGCCACGTCTGGTGGATCTACTCCTGTTTTTGCCACCTCTAGGATGTCATTTTGCCACTGCCTGACCTCATGCTGCTGCTACCGGGACCTCCACATTATATGCAGGAAGAAAAAAAGGGAAAGAGGGGGCGCACCATAGAGTTTATATAACTGTAGACAGTAAGTAAATGGTTAATTGAGAGGTAATTATTCTACACCATGTGGTTGTTGCACTGTTTTAATTTAGAGTCACAACACTCATAAGCGCTTACAGGTGGCTATTTTTTACCCATAGCCCTTACTACGGCAAGCCGTCTGTCTCTGAAGCTCTCCGTCACGGGATGACCGTAGGAGAAAATTGCCAAGGAAGAAAGAGGTAAAAATGGACCCGCGCATTTCGTTCAGCTGTGGAAAGAAGAGAAAAGCCCAGGCTATAGGGCTCTTCATTAAAAAAGTTTATTCCCTTAAAAAAGTCATCGGTGTAACCGAGAACAAAATTATAAACATATAAACATAAAATAAATTTGACACGTTTTCGTCGCGGCACGTGTCACACCGCCGCCTTTCAACAGAAGTAAAAATAGCCAGAATACACAAAGTATATATAATCACCGTCAATTCTTATGATTGTGGTTTATTCATTTTGTTTTAAGCAGGTATGTTGACGTGAAGATAAACGGTGTCAACAGATTTGAAGATGAGTCAGGGAAAAAGACAAGAGGAACATGGGATTGGACTAAGCTTCCAGGGGCATATGTCGATCTTTAATGTGTAAAAAAACAACAATAAAGACAAAAAGGTAACTTGACAATGAGTGAAATGTGTTTCTATATGTGTGTGAAATAATAGGGTAGGTGCTTACAGGTAGTGTGTGTAATAAATCACACCGGGAGTGCAAATGCCTTGACATTACCGGAGAATTCCTCAGAATAGAGGGATTGGAGGTCGAAGGAAGAATAGCCAATGAGATAGGAGCGGTAGATAACAAAAGGGACTCAAATAGAAAAACGGAATTTCTTATTTAAAATGAAGGGCGCCAAAACAAGTATAAGAACTATAGGGCGCTAAATGTGTTTTGTATTTCACGATAAAAAACTGTGATTGGTTAAAAAGTAGCGAGGTAAAATCATTCCAACCTTTGTAAGTCTGTAAAGGGAAAGTTATGGGATTGGTTGTGTTGCAGCGGGCAATGTGAATAGGCCAATCAGGGAAAAGATCTGAAAAATCAAGCTGATTTGTCCTTTTATACCGGGAATTACGAGTGGACCAAAATAGATGAGAGCGCTCCTTCTCTATGACAAATAACAAGAGAAGTATTTTGGAAATAGTAACCTGGATTATAGCTCGAATCGAGATTAGTGAATGAATTCAGAATGGAAAAAGAAACACTAGAAAAATGTGAAAGGTAAAGTGACAAGTAATTGGTAATCATAGCAAAAAGTCAAAGTAAAACATGAACGACAGTAGATCTTAGTCACGCTATGGGTTTGCACAGTCGAATACATACATGTGAGGTAATAGATGCATATTCCTTGATTATATATACAATTAAGAGCTCTAATTTCCATAAAACTGTAAAAATAAATATAAACGATACCTAAGTAAAACACCTAAGATTTATCGGGGGAACTGCCTGGATGTATCATATACAATGAATAGAATGCAAGTGGCAGTTAATTATGGTGCTGGAATAATAAAATCTAAAATTATTGTTTAAAGCATCTATAGCCTGGATATAATCTATTGTCGTGACTTAAGATCACTGCATTTCACTCTGATTATGTTTTAACAGTGGAATAAATAAATCTTTATATTCTTTTCTAATTATAAAGCTGGCGTTATAATGAATAAAGAAGGTGGTCTTTTGTGTTGGTTAGTATCCCAAATGGATTAATTCCGTTGCATCGTTGAGGCCTTTGGAAATAAAGTCTGTAGCCTATAAATCCAAAAACATTTTATCCTTCTTCTGGAGAGCCTGTGTTGCGATTGGGTAGTTTTGGGGGGATAAAAGTCAACTGGAGTATTTTTTTAAGACTTAAAATCCTCTCTGGTGGAATTTCGTTGCCAATGGCGTGAAACAACTATGTAACCAGTATCTCCTCTTTTGACACAGCTCTGGTGCCCTTTGCACGGAGGTTTCAGTGGCCAGGGATATTCCTCCCTACTTATTGAAGTTACAGCTACATTCAATGACATAAATAACAAACGAACTTTTACCAATTGAGTGTATGTTTGATTGGGTAGTTTCATTTGTGGTATACGAAGTAATGTGAGACCGAGTGGTGATGCTAAGTAACGAGCATAAGCAGAGAAGAACCCACATGATGGGCTACCAAGTTGGGATGAATTGTTTAAAAAAGTGTCTTCTGTTGGGTCCTTTGACACCGACTAGGAGCTACCAAGTTTTTAATATCGGGTGTCAACCTATAAATAAATGTCTTGTGTTTGGATGGGTAAGGATTGGACCTAGATATGGGTCTTTATAAGAATATACCAATGATGGTCTAAGATTATCTTTAATAACTGATCGGTTGATAATTATTGTGTAATACGAGTATTTTTTTGGCATTAAACCCTTCCGAATCTTCATTTTTCTTTTCTATTTTTTCAAGACAGTCCTTTTGCTGTCCAGATATTAACTTTTAGTGTAGCATTTAATAAAAGATTCTCGGGATATTTTTTTCTTCTCCCGAAATCTATTTGCAAGGATTTCCCTTTGGTCACATAAATAAATCTTTCAGGTACAATGTTTTTCTTACTCTTTTAAATGCGATAAGGTATGTTACAAGGAGGCACCCAAAGTTTTATGGTTGGCACTTTTGAGTGAATATATGAATTGCTGTCCACCGGTTTTGAAGTGGGTAATGTGATAGAAATGGCCGTTGTTTGATGGATATATTTTATATCCAGAAATTCTATGGATTTTACACAGGTTTTTTGCTACCAAAAGAGATCCTTTGTGTTATTGTTTAGATGGTTGATGAATGAGGGAATAAGTTCAGGTTGTTAGGTGTCCTGACCAAATAAAGATGAGATCGTCTATATATCTCTTGAATAGAGATATATGTTGGAAAAAGGATTGTTGTCCATATAGATATTCAGTCTCGTACGCTCCCATTAATATGTTGGCGTACGAGGGGGGCAACCCTGGTGCCCATGGCCGAGCCCCTGGAATTTTGCATTGTATTGGCGCTATTAGGGTGAAAGAAGTTATTTTCTAATATTAATCTGAGAGTCTTGATAAGGGATTCTTTTTTCTGAGTAGTGAGAGTGGAGTCCGTGTTTAATATATCTTTCACACATTGGATTCCTATGTGGTGTTGAATATTGGAGTATAGTGAAGCTGCATCTGCTGTAATCAGAATGTAATTGGAGTTGGTAGGAAGTTCAGATAGATGTTGAATGAGTTGTCCGGAGTCCCCCTTTTAAAAACTTGGGCAGATTTATAACGAATGGTGTAAGTGTAAATACTAAATATAATGGGATAACTGGCTGGTTGATGAATTGATACTGAAACTATTGGTATACGGCCGGAGGGGAAGGTGAGATGTTTGTGATTTTTGGAGATAATAGAAAAAAGGGTGAACTGGGTTCAAGGAAAGTTAATGAAATATTCTTTTCCTTTTTTATCCATTGCCTCTGATGAAGAAGCATCATTTATAAAAAAATGTTATGAGTATGGTTGTAATTACCGGGAAGGATCTAGTTGGCATATTTCATAATAAGAGTGTCGTTATTCATAATGTTGTTGTCTTCAGATGAATATGCCATAAATAATCGAGAATTACTGTGTACTGTGCCCCCTCCTTATCCGCTGGTCTGATAACAATAAGATCATTTTTCTTTAAATTTTTTAGAGCCCTCAGTTCCTCTTTGTTTAAGTTCTATGTTTTTGGACTGGTGTGATAGATTGTAGACTCTTCAGAACTAATATCCAGGAATGTTTTTTAAATGGTTGTCCCTGGGATCGTATATGATAGAATTTAGATTTCCCTTTTAGATGTATTTTGGATTATATTCCTGTGTGTCCAGTTAAGCCATGGTAGGATGAATCGCAAAACTTCAAAACCGTGGACAGCAATTCATATATTCACTTCAAAAGTGCCCACCATAAACCTTGGCTCTGTAACCATACCTTATGATACCAATTTAAAAGAGTAAGAAAAAATTGTACCGAAAATCAGATTATGTGCCCCAAAGGAAAATCCTTGCAAATAGATTTTCGGAGTCGAGAAAAAATATCCCGAGAATCTTTTATTAAATGCACAGCAAAAATTAATATCTTGACAGAAAAAGACTGTCCTTGAAAAAAAGGAAGAAAAAATGATGAAGGGTTTAATGCCCAAAACAAAATACTTCGCTTATCTACACAATTCATTCCTCACGATCAGTTTTATAAAGAAAATCTTAGACCATCATGGTATATACCTTAAAAAAGACCCATAACTAGGTCCACTCTTAACCCATCAAACCAAGCATTATTTTAGGATAGCACCGAATATTAAAAACTTGGTACTCCTAGTCGGGGTCAAAGACCCAACAGAAGCACTTTTTAAAAATTCATCCCAACTTGGTAGCTCATCATGTGGGTCTTCTTTTCCTCTCTTATGCTGTTCCTAGCATCACCACTCTCTCGTTCTCACATTACTTCGTGTACCACAAATGAAACATTACCCAAACAAACCATACACTCAATGTAAAAAGTTCGTTGTTAAATATGTCATTGAAGTTAGCTGTAAACTTAATATGTAGGGAGAATATCCCGGCCCACTTCACCTCTGTCTCAATGGCACAGAGCCAGTGTCAAAAGATGAATCTGGTTACATAGTGTTTCCATCCAACGCCATTGCAAACGAAATCCACCAGAGAGATTTTAAGTCTTAAAAATACTCCAGTTTGACTTTATACCCCCCAAACTAACCCAATCGCCCACAGGCACTCCATAAGAGGAAAGTTTTTGGATTTATAAGCTCAGACTTTATTTCCCAAGGCCTGCAACCGATGCCACGGAATAAATTCCATTAGGATACAAACCACACAAAGACCCCTTCTTTATTCATTATAACGCCAGCTTATAATTAGAAAAGATTATAAAGATTTATTTATTCCACTGTTAAAACATAATCAGAGTGCAATGCAGTGATCTTAAGTCAGAACTATAGATAAATCCAGCAATAGATGCAATTTTAAACAATGAATTTTTAGGATTTATTATTGCAGCAAACCATAATTCACCTGCCCACTTGCAATTCTATTCATGTCATGATTACATTCCGGCAGTCCCGATACATCTTTAGGTGTTTCCTTGTTATCGAGATTATATAAATTTTTGTACAGTTTTAAGGAAATTATAGCGTTAATTGTATGTATAACCAAGTATAGCATCTATTAACTTCACATGTATTAATCGACTGTGCAAACATAGCGTGCTAAGATCTACTGTCGTTCATGGTTTTACTTTGACTTTTTGCTATATACAATCTTGTCACTTATACCTTTCACAATTTCTAGTGTTTCTTTTTTCCATTCTGATTATCATTACACTAATCTCGATCTAGCTATATTCCAGTTACATTCCAAAATACTTCTCTTGTTATTTGTCCATAGAGAATGACTCTCATTCCTATTGGTCCCACTCGTAAATCCCGTTATAAAAGGACCAATCACTTGATTTTTTCTGATCTTTTTCACTGATTGGCCTATTCACATTGCTCGCTGCAACACAACCAATCCCATAACTTTTCCCTTTACAGACTTACCATGGTTTGGATTGATTTTACCTCGCTCTTTTCAACCAATCACAGTTTTTCTGTGAAACACAAAACCATTTACGCCCTTAGTTCTTATATACTTTTTTTTTGCGCCCTTCATTTAAATAGAATTTTTCCCGTTTTCTCTTATTGTCCCTTTGTACTAAAACCGCTCCAATCTCATTGGCTATTCTTCCTACCGACCTCCAATCCCTCTATCTGAGAATTCTCCGTTATGTCAAGCATTTGCCACTTCCCCGTAGTGATTTTATCTCCACCACTACTGTAAGCACTACCTCTATTAATTTTCACACACATAGAAACACATTTCACTCATGTGCAAAGTTCACTTTGTCTTTATTGTTTGTTCTTTATATACATTAAAGATCGCATATCCCCCTCGGAGCTCTATTCAATCCCATGTCCCCTCTTGTCTTTTTTCCCTGCTCGTCTTCACATCTGATAGACACTTCTCTTTGTCCAATTGCCTTCTCTTTTTTCCTCACCTCTTTCTCTCACGTCACTTACCTGTAAAACAAATAAACCAATCATAGAGAATTGACGGTATTGTAAAATACAATTTTTTTTTCACTAGCATATTTACTTCTGATGAAGCGGCAGGAGTGCACGCGCGAAACGCGTCCAAGTTTATTTTATTGTTTATAGTTTTTTAATTTTGTCTCGTAACACCGGAGACATTTTAAAGATAAAAACTTTGTTTTTAATGAAGAGCCTAAAGCCTGGGACTTTTTCTACTTACCACTGCACGAGCGATCGCCGGGTCCATTATTTTCCTCTTTCGCTCGGGACCCCACATTTGTGTCATGTGCCACTGTGTGGCCTACACCAGTTTTTTTGCCACCTCCAGAATGTCATTGTGCCACTGCCTGACCTCAATGCTCTGCTGTCGTGACCTTCACACTGTGTCATTGTGCCACTCGGTGGCCTACTCCTGTTTTTGCCACCAACAGAATGTAATTGTGCCACTGTCTGACCTCATGCTGCCGTGACCTCCACACTGTGTCATTGTGCCACCCTGTGGTCTACTCCTGTTTTTTCTATCTCCAGAATGGCATTTTGCCACTGTCTGACCTCATTGTGCTGCTACCGGGACCTCCACACTGTGTCATTGTGCCACTCTGTGGCCTACTCCAGTTTTTTGCCACCTCCAGAATGTCATTGTGCCACTGCCTGCCCTCATGCTCGCGCTGCCGTGACCTCCCCCACTGTGTCATTGTGTAACTCTGTGGCCTATTTCCTGTTTTTGACCCCCCTCCAGAATGTCATTGTGCCATTGTCTGACCTCATTCTGCTGCGGGCTGACCTCCACACTTTGTCATTGTGCCACTCTGTGGCCTTACTCCTGTTTTTGCCACTCCAGAATGTATTGTGCCACTCTCTGACCTCATGCTGCTGCTGCTGGCGTGACCTCCACACTGTGTCATTGTGTCACTCTGTGGCCTTCTCCAGTTTTTGCCACCTCCAAAATGACATTGTGCCACTGCCTGACCTCATTGTGCTGCCGTGCCTCCACACTGTGTCATTTTTGCCACTCTGTGGCCTTCTCCAGTTTTTGCCACCTCCAAAATGACATTGTCCCATTTGCTGCCCTCATTTGTGCTGCCGTGACCTCCACACTTTTGTTCCATTGTGCCACTCTGTGGCCTACTCTGTTTTTTCCACCTCCAAAATGTCATTGTGCCACTGTCTGACCTCATGTTTGCTGCTTCCGTGACTCCACACGTGTCATTGTGCCACTCTGTGGCCTACTCCTGTTTTTGCCACCTCCAGAATGTCTTTGTGCACTGTCTGACCTCATTGCTGCTGCTGCCGTGACCTCCACACGGTATCATTGTGCCACTCTGTGGCCTACACCTGTTTTTGCCACCTCCAGAATGTCATTGTGCCACTGTCTGACCTCATGCTGCTGCTGCAGTGACCTCCACACTGTGTCATTGTGCCACTCTGTGCCTTTACTCTTGTTTTTGCCACCTCCGAATGTCATTGTGCCATGTCGGGAACCTCATGCGCTGTGTCGTGCCCTCCCCCACTGTGTCTTGTGCCACTTGTGGCCACTCCTGTTTTTGCCACCTCCAGATGTCTTGTGCCACCTCGCCCTCTGCTGCTGGGGTTTCCCCCGGCCCCCTCCACACTTTCACTGATTTTCCCACTGACCCCAGCTTGTTTTTTTTCCAGCTTTCGCTGCCAGTTTTATCAGGCACATTCCCGCTTCGTTTTTTGATCAGTTTTGCCCTCTTAGTGCCCCGGGAATTTTTTAGTGAATCGATTATAAGATCGGCGGCATTCATGTGCGTTTTCATACTAAAACACAACATTGTATGAAGACCAAACCAAGCTCCCTCTGTATATTTAAGCATGGCACAAGTTTCTACAGCACCCTGAGGCTCTGTGCAGCCTGGAAATAGCTGTTTTTTAATGCTATTCATCCCAAAGTAATTCGAGCCGAAACTAATTTTGTCGGAAAATTCTGCGAAGTTACCGAATCAAATTTTTGAGGAATTCGCCCAGCTCTAGTCATGTTTTGAATTTTATGGGGCATGGTGCTGTCAAAAACAGGAATAGGTAGGACACTGTTAATGGACACATATTGCAAAATGATTTGTTTTTGCAAGATCTTTAACATAGCTAGCAATCTCTGTAGTGAGACAACCCATTTAATACAATAAAAAAAAAAAGACGTGTTGGGATTCCATCCTATTTTAAAAATGTGTTTTCTAGAATTAAACTACTAAAAAACTTGCATGTACAAAATGCTGATCAAATATTCCACTGAATTGTACAAGAGGGGAAAAACAGGAAGACTTGAACAGATTAGGTTATTCAGAGGACATGGAGTATGGAGCACCATTCGCCACCCCAAGAACAAAGACAATTTCTCCAACACGTTGAGAAAAAACGAGAAAAAGAAAGCCATGAAAAAAGGTACCTGGGGGGAAAAACAGGAGCGTTAAACCCACCAGCTTTTCCCAAAAGTGATGTTCAATTGGTACGCACTCATACAGGGGGGCAAGCGCTCTAGTAGAGGCAGAAAATTTCTCAAATGCTACCCGGTCTTGACTGGGGCACTGAGGAAGGCTCGGGTCTTAGCTCACACTTCGCACTCTTGCTTAGCACGATGTTTTCGTTTGCTGCGTCATAAGGGAATTTTTGCTGTGTTAATAGATGACGGACGCCAGCCCTGACTCTCACCGCACCCACTGTAACTCCGGCTCCGCTAGCTGAACCTGCGTGTTAATAGATGACGAACTGATTATATACTCATCATGCAATGCCCTTTATTAATGGGCACACAGGTTATTCCTTCGCTGCAGGTCCCCCCCTGCTATTCAATATGCCCCCAACATTAGTGCAAATGGTATGCAATATATACAACGGGATGCTTCCGTAATAAAACATATAAATTTTTATTCAAATTTACATAAAATTTGAATGTCCCGTGTAAACAGATTCCACACTTCACTTTCTATATATTGGGTGGGGGGTAAATCATATAAAATAATTTCACCTGGAGGTTATCATTGAAGTACATTCTCCTTTCCCTTTGCGTGTCGCATGGGAGATTCCACCCGGAGTGGACTTGTTACACTCCATGCGTCTGTGCTGTGTTAGCCTTACTCAACGACCTCACCTCTCAAACATCGCTACGTCACGTGACGGTTTCTAGAGCTACACGCCCCATTGTCAATCATAGAGGTAACCATAGGATACAACACTTATATATGATTCCTGTGTGTCTCAATGTACATTCTTATCTTAAAAAACAATAATAATAAAAACCAAGTACAGTATTGCATCAGTATTACGGCCATAATGAACATATTAGTTTTTTATTCATTATATGCCGTATCCTATTGTAGCCATACTTTTGGTTACTTCACATATCAGCTGATTTTGTTTTCAGAACTAGAATTCAGGTATAGACTTCCAATGCACACTTCATTTTAGGCCATTAGGTGACAGTTTTTGGCATTATGTGGATCCAAAATACTTCTCTTTGTAACAATTTATTTTTTAAAATATGTGTAGTCACTTGCATTCTACTTTTTCTAGGAATACACCATTTCAGATCCTCAAACATAGTGTCCATGATTCTAAAAATGTCCTGGCACCGATGTTTCACCATAAATTTTGTTATTCTATGTCTTTTTCTTTATTACCTGTTTTTTCCGATTTCTAGTTCCTGAACAATTTTTATCTGTGATCTATGGTTCATTTAATTCTCACTCTTGTTGGTCTTGTTGTTTAGGGCCAATATTGCTTCCCGCAAGGTCATTTAAGCATATATAAGACATTGCTGGAATTTTGCACTGGACAATTCAAAATTTTTTATGTAAGGGATTTGAATAAAAATGTATATGTTTTATTACAGGAAGCATACCGTTTGTTATATATACCATTTGCACTAATATTGGAGGCATATTGAATAGCCAGTTGGGGACCTGCAGCGAAGGTATAGACCTGTGTGTTCATATAATAAGGTGCATTGCATGAAGAGTATATAATCGAGGAGACTTACCCCATATAAAGGCACCAAACTTTAAAAATGTCGTTTGAAAATATAACAACAATCACAGTACAATAGAGCCGAGACCCTCACACTCTCTGAAAGTGATCGCCAACCAATTAGTCCAACAAGCTCATAAGGCTGGAACAGAGCTGGAAGCCCACTAATTTAATCAATTTCACACTGATTTAAAAGAAAAAACTAGAAACCAAACTCAAATGAAAAGATTAAGTCCCTCCACCTGCATCCTCAACTCTGACAGAGTATCTGAAAGTTGCAGGAGAAGATCCCAAGAGGATTAAGAAGCCCATTGATGCCTATCATTGGCCATAAATAAGATCTAAATTAACAAAATAAATGGGTTTGCAATTAGTAACCGATAGTTCCTTTGGACTTAATGTTATTGACAGTACAACATATAACAAACTGCGTTGTCAGATATTAAAAAAGAAACAAGAAAAACAGAACGAATTAAAAAATCAAAAGAGTGAAAGACACGTATGAACAAATTCAAGAACAAATAAAAACGAATATTGAGAAAATGAGAAGAGCAAATAATGACCATAAAAATAAAGTAAATATGAAAAGATATCCAAAAGAACTACCACTAAAACGAGGTCTACACATGGTCCAATGAGGGATGGAATTCGTTCCTAAAGGAATAAACGTACATCAAAGAAAACACAATGGAAATACTACCACTGAATCGATGCCAGTAGCATACAAGGACGTATTGAGACATCCTAAGAAAAACGCAACAACCTTTTTTAAAATGATCGTTACCAGCGCGGGAAGCAACAAGCTGAGGAATTGTCAGAAGAAAGTGAGCCAGAGCTGCCAGCAGTGAGACCCAAAGCGTAGAAACAAGAAAAAATAGAAGATCTAATGGTGAACATTTCATCCAAGGTCCTTTTCTGAAGAACAGAAAAATAAATAAATACAAGTGACATACATTATGTTACCTACCCATTCTCACATATCCAAGATTGATTTAGAATGTGAACTTTCACAGAATTTTGCAGAAAAATAAATTAAAAATGCAATATGGTAACAGTAATTCATCGTTAAAATTACCTAGAAAATTAATACAAAAGAGTACTTAGACCCCATAATAAGTATCTCATGCTAGAAACTTTTCAAGAGATGGTTATAAGAAGAATGTGGAGGGAGAAAATGGGAATAAAATTGAAATGTATCGTGAAAAATACAACTAAAAAAGAACTAATGGCCTTAAAAGAATTTTTCTAGCAAGATGATGAGGTAGTTATGTAAAAGGCGGCTAAGGGGGGGGTTGTGGCAACATTACTAATGGATCGCAACCAATACGTATAGAGAAGCAAAGTCCCAACTAGCTTATGATTTTAATTATTATGAACAACTCATGAAAGATCCAAACAAAATTATTACAAAAGAAGTAGATGAAATATCTAAATGAAATAAGTAAGATCAGGAATTATTGATGAAAAACTATAATAAAAATGGCTCCGATAGACACACCTAGGATACCAAAATTATATATTGTTCCAAAGATCCACAAGGATGTAAAAGACCACCAGCAGACCAAAGTGGTCCGGGGGTATATCCATACTATATCCTCTTGGCAATAATATATTGATTAGCTTCCTGCAACCAATAGGTCCAAAACTCTCCCTAGAGTGCCTGAAAGAAACCAAGTGACCTATTACAGAGATTAGAACAAGTGGATATGCGTGATATAACATACATATTTCCCCTAGATGTCAAAAACCTCTATACAATATCCCTAAGAAGAGGAAGGCATAAATATAGATAGAGAAGAACTTAAAAAAAATCCCAAATTATCCCACCAAATGATTGGTTTTCTTACTAACAGATTATTGAGAACATCATCCTTACAAAAAATTATTTCAATCAAATTTTGCCTTGTTATTTATTACAGCTACAAGGAGTTGCAATGGTTTCTCGCAGCCAGCTCCCATATAAGCCATAAGTATATTGCCAACCTGGAAACAAAATCCATAATAATTAGTCGCTGGGAAAAAAACGACTTAAAAATGTGGTTATTAAGATTTGTGGAGTGATGGCTATTAATGTGTACGGTGCACACTAAAGAGTTATGATCTTTTGTAGAATTCCGTTAAAACGGTTGCATCGGCCCTAATAACAGTTACACAGAGTAAATATTGACCAAAAATCCATTGACATATCTAATGCCATATTAATATAGAAAGTAAAAAATTGAAGACCCACCTTGCACTAAAAGAAATGGGAGAGGAACAACCTCTTGCATACAAAAAGCCAACATGCTCCAAATTATGAATAAAAGGAATCCCTAAGGTGGCAATTTTTAAGAATAAGGCGAAACTGTACACTAGATGAGGACTACCAAAGTAACAAAACAGAGAACAAATACAAAAAATTGTTGATAAGAGGGTACGATGAGATTGGGTACTAAGAGAAATAGGGATGAAATGAGGAAAATTAAACTAGGGAGGAACAGCAAACACAAAAACAAACAAAAAGAACAAATGGATTAACTACATTACTACAATGATCACGCATGCAGAATAATTCAAAAATTATTTTAAAATCGTGGCAAATACTAAACAGTGGTAGAACCAAAATAATGGTCATCTATTTGTTGATCCCCCTAGGATTTTATATAACCAGAGAGTAACAAGTGTAGGTAATGTTCACTTAGGTCAGACCTACAACAAAAACAAAAAAAGAACAAACACTAATATGAGACACAAAGGAAAGGTACATATGGTTGTCTTGGGGTTTGCAAAATTGTAATCCAAATAATAAAAGTGATATAAATATCGCATACAATGAAAATGGTGTAACCCTATATTTTCTCAAAAAAAATTCACGATGCAATTCCAGCAATGACATATATAGTCTATAATGCCTTGCGGGAAAGCAAAAATTGGCCATCAACAAGACCAGCAAGAGTGGAAATTAATTGAAACATAGAACACAGATACAATATGATCAGAACAAGAATGGAAAAAATAGGTAATAAAGAAAAAGACTTAAGAAAATAAGAAATTTGGTGAAACAACGGTGGCCAGACATTTTTATGTAATCTGGACACAATGTATGGTATCTGAAATGGTGTATTTCTAAAAAAAGTAGAAGCAAGTGATACACATATTTTAAAAAATAAATTAGTTTACAAAGAGAAGTATTTTGGATCCACAAAATGCAAACACTGACGCCTAATGGCCTAAATGAAGAGTGCAATTGGAACGTCTATACCTGAATTCTAGTTCTGAACAAATCAGCTGCTATGTGAAGTAACCAAAAGTATGCTACAATAGGATACGGCATATAATGAATAAAAAATAAATATGTTATATGGCCGTCATACTGATGCATACCACTTGTTTTTATTATTATTTTTTTTAAGATAATGAATGTACATTGAGACACACAGGAATCATATATAAGTGATGTATCCTATGGTTACCTCTATGCTTGACAAAGAGGGCGTGTAGCTCTCGAAACGTCGCGAGACGTAGCGCTGTTTGAGAGGTGAGGTGTTGAGGAAGGCTCACACAGCACAGACGCTGGATGCAACAAGTCCACTCCGGACGGAATCTCCCATGCGACTACGCAAAGTAAAGGAGATACTTCAATGAACCACCAGGTGAATGATAAATGATAATACAATATATAGAAAGTGAAGTGTGGAATCTGTTTACACTGGACATTCAAATTTTTATGTAAGATTTGAATAAAAATTTATATGTTTTATTACGGAAGCATACCGTTGTATATATACCATTTGCACTAATATTGGAGGCAGTACATCATGCCGTCAGTAAGGTAGTGTGAAGTATACTCACTCAGGCAGGTAATTTAAAACACTTATATCATAGGTGTCAAACATCAGGACTAGTTCTGATTTCAGACTCATTTTATGTGGCTGGACAGAGCACAGCAAAAGGGGCTCAAGGAGTTATGTGATAAACAGTCTTATAATAAGATTTGGCCCTTGGAAGGCAACTCTAAAGCTGATATGGACCTCGGTATACATGAGTCCGACACCCCTGTAAATATGCATCTAAGTTATAAAAAAAAAGAGGTATAAAGCTCCATTCAGCGGTCCCCCTACAAGATTGCGGGGTACTGGTTGTTGTTCATGATAGCTGGTGGCCCCCCAGGACCTGCCATCTTACTATGCCTATTACATTCTTCTGGCTATAAAAATACCTAACGGTAATGCCAAAATTGTGCAATTTGCATCCTCAGGAAATTAGAATAAAAATTGATCAAAAAGGCACAACTATTCCATAGAGTATAAATAAAAACTATTTTTCAGCATGCAGCAGGCGAGCCCTCACCCAGGTTCATAGATGGAAAACTAAAAAAGTTATGACTCTTGTAAGGAGGGAAGGAAAGAAAAATAACTTCATGTTAACAAAAATCACAGTAGTTGGATCAGTTTAATCTGATTGTCGGGGGTGTTGTATTCCAGAGATCCAGAGTAGCACAAAAAAAAATCTTGGAGAAGAGTGTGGAGGAAAGTCCACAATCTTATTTGTTATCAGAATGTAGAGCCTGAGTACGGTATTAGTCAGACATAAGGCAGTAGATGTGGTTCTCTAAAGCATACTGATAGGATAAATAGCTTGTAATAACCTGTGTACAATGCTGTGGAATATGCTTGTGCCATATAAGAAATTGAAAAACATGTAAAGCAACAAATAGGTAAACCATTTAGTGAAGTTATTACCTGGCATTGAAGGCTTTACATGGCTTAAATCAGCTTTGTTTTTAGGATCAAAAAGAAGACACAGTAAAAAGTAAGGATTTCATATTCTCTGCTCTAATAGCTCTTGTAAATTTAGAAACAACAACTATTTGCAAAAACTACCACAGAACTCTGTATGGACCCAATTACAGAATTCCCATAACCACAGGACTTTGCTAACATGATGGTTTTTAGTATATCTCTCCTGGGTGAGACCCTGCAGGATCAAAGCCGAGTTACAAATCATAACATGTCACATAACTTGCACAACCTGCTAAAATTGTTCTCAGTGTCCAGTGCTGAGATTTGTGCAGCTCAATAGACTCACAAAGAGACTGTTATAAAAATGCTAATAAGCAAGTCTATGAGCTTACCTTGATGTCAACTCCAGTAATTCACAGTTCACAATGCAATCATTCCTTCCACAGCAACACTCATAAAGTAAAACACCAACATAGGCAATTTCCTTGAAAACCACTGTTATGACCAATGGTGCAGGAGTAATATTTAACCCTGCCGCTTTACCACCATATCCAATGATGCTATGCTGCATGGATTCCATATACAGTATAAAAATGAACTATTCAGTGCTGACATTGGTAATTCTATTAATATGAAATTACTTTAGACTGCAGTTAGTATGACAGATGTAGCAGAGACAGCATAGTCATTTCTCACTGGTGGCTGCATTGGGTATATTCTGATAATTCCTAAATAATGAAATATTGAAAGTCTGTGTCAATAATATATTGTGTCAATTCATGAAATTAGCTCTGCTGCCTTTGATTAATTCAGCTACACTACTGCCACTGCTTAGAATTTTGTACCTAGTTTAAAACTAATAATTTATTGGTACACAATAAAAATATATAAATAACTCCCTATATGATTTAGATCATTTTCTATAAAAAAAATGAGGTGTAATGGGCAATAATACAATATGACTAGAAGAAATATAAATATAATTACAAGTTCAAATTACATTGGGTGGGATCATATGATAAGCTCCAGGATTTGGTCCACACTTACCTTGAAAGTTATTCTCTACTGAAGACTTAGTGGGACAATGAATTGTGTGAAGTGTGTCCACAATCTTCTTGAAAACGATCCTCCACCAATGCTGTATATAAGATAAGTAGGGAAGGGTAAGCAAGCTCCAGATATAAACTAATACATCCAATGAGAAGGTAGAGGGCAATCTTTCATTGCACATCTCCACGCGCCATCGCATGATATGGAAGCGATGAAGTAGACACTAATTTGTGGTATGTGATTGTATTGGCACTAGAGATGGGCGAATTGATTCTAACGAAGTGGAATTCGTTTAGAATTTCAGGAAAACTTCGGTTCGGAACGAAGTCGAACTTTGGGGTAGTTCGGGTGAACGAAGTGTGCTTTTGATTGATAAAATGGCTGCGAGCACATGGCGCTACATGGGGCAAAGTTACTCTGGGAGGAAGAAGGGCATAGCCTGCATGACATGTGCAGAGATGAAGCCAATCAGAGACCGGCGGGATTCTGTGACGTCACCGCACTATATAAGACCGAGCGCGCCGCTGGGAGCTCACACTCCTCTCACTGTACTGACAGGGAAGGTGCTGCTGCGGGTGATAGCGCTTTCTGAAGAACTGATTTTTACACAGCGATTTTTGTGGGGTGTCTCAGCTTGTCTCAGAGACTGTTCTCTGAATGTTCTATTTCTGATTTTTTGGGGTATTGGATCTGAAATCCAGTGTGCGCCAAAGGCAGCTGTTTTATACTTTTAAATACCCAAAAGGGGGATCTAACCCCTTTTCCCTGTTGTATTCTTTTAAAGAAACAGCTTTTTTTTAAAAAAATTTAAAAATTTCCACCCCTTTTTTGGGCCATGCTCAATTCTATTGGAAATTTTAAAACATCCGGGGTTTTAATTTAAAGGTTTTGTTTTGCTGGTGGGGACAAAAATAAACCGTCTTTTTAAAACCCCAAATATATTTTTTTTTTTTTTGGTCCCCTAATTCAAACCCAAAGGTTAATTAAAATTTTATCTCTTGTTTTTGGGGCGTAGAAAAAAAAGCCATTGTAAAAATGTACAAAGTACTGTTTGTGGTTGGCTAAAATTTTTATTGCCCCAATTTACACCCGGGGGAAATTTTAAGCGTTGTTTTGCTGGTGTGCTGAAAAACCAAAAATAAACCGTCTTTTTTTAAAGCCAAAATATATTTTTTTTTTTTTTGGTACCCTTAATTCAAAAGAAAAGGGTTTTTTTTAATTTTACAATTTTATCTTTGTTGGGTGGCTTTAAAAAATACGCCATTGTAACACGCTACAAAGCTACAAAGTTTGTGGGTTGGCTCAATTCTTTTGCGAAAAATTTACATCCGGGGGTTAATTAAGCGTTGTTTTTGCTGGTGTGCTGAAAAAAAATTAAACCGTCTTTTTAAACCCCAAAAATTTTAATATTTTTTTTTGGTACCCAAAATTTCACAAGCAAAGGTTTTTTACAATTTTTATTCTTGTTGTGTGGGTGGGAAAAAAATTACCCCTTTGGTAACACGTTTACAAAGCTACTAGTTTGTGGTGGCTCAATTCTATTGCGAAATTTCACCCGGGGGAAAAATTTAAAGGGCCTGTTTTGTGCTTTTGCTGCCCAAAAAAAAAAACCTTTCTTTTTCAACGCCAAATTATATTTTTTTTTTTTTGGGTTTAGCCAAATTCAAAAAAAAAATTTTTAAATTTAAAATTTTTATCTCTTGTTTTTGTGGGTAAAAAAATACCCCCTTTTTAAAACACGCTACAAAGCAAACTAGTTTTTTGGGGGTCAATTCATTGCGAAATTTTAAATCCGGGGGTTTTAATTAAGCGTTTTTTTTGGGGCTGTGCTGACAAAAAAAACCGTCTTTTTCAACGCCAAATATTTTATATTTTTTTTTGGGTTTAGCCAATTCACAAGAAAAGGGTTAATTACAATTTTATCTTTGTTGTGTGGCTTGGGAAAATTAAAAACCATTGAAACAGTAAAAAGCTACTAGTTTGGGGGTGGCTAAATTCTTTTGGAAAATTTACATCCGGGGGTTAAATTTAAAAGCGTTTTTTTTTGTGGTGTGTGACAAAAAAAAAAACCTTTTTTTTTTTTAAGCTAAATTTATATATTTTTTTTGGTACCCTTTAATTCAAAGCAAGGTTAATTGCAATTTTATCTTTTTGTTGTTGTGGCTTTAGAAAATACACCATTGTAACCGCTACAAAGCTACTAGTTTGTGGGGGTCAATTCTATTGCCCCAAATTTACTTTCCGGGGGGGTTAAAATTAATCGTTGTTTTGCTGCTGTGGAAAAAATAAACCGTTTTTTTTAAAACCCCAAAATAAAATTTTTTTTTTTTTTGGTACCCCTAATTCACAAGAAAAAGGTTAATTACAAATTTTTTCTTTTGTTGTGGGGCGTAGAAAATAGCCATTGTAAGGGCTCAAAGTTTACTAGTTTGGGGTTTGGCTCAATTCTATTGCGAAAATTTAAACCCAGGGGTTAATTAACCCGTTGTTTTGTTGGGGTGGGGACAAAAAAAAAACCTTTCTTTTTCAACGCCAAATATATATATTTTTTTTGGGTTTAGCCAAATTTCACAAGAAAAAGGGTTTAATTACAATTTTTCTTTGTTTTTGGGGGTAAAAAAAGAAAATACACCTTTTGAAAACACGTAAAAAGCAAATATTTTTGGTGGTGGTAAATTTCTATTGCGAAATTTACTTTCCGGGGGTTTAAATTAAGCGTTTTTTTTGCTGGTGTGCGGGACAAAAAAAAAAACCCGTCTTTTTAAACCCCCAAATATATATTTTTTTTTTGGGGTAGCCTAATTCAAAACCCAAAGGGTTTAATTTTAAAATTTTTAAATTTTTTTGTTTGGCGTAGAAAAAATACCCCATTGTAACACGCTACAAAGCTACTAGTTTGTGGGGGCTAAATTTTATGCCCCAATTTTAAAACACCCGGGGGTTTAAATTAAGCGTTTTTTTGCTGCTGTGCTGACAAAAAAAAACCTTTCTTTTTCAACGCCAAAATATATTTTTTTTTTTTGGGTTTTGCCAAATTTTCACAAGAAAAGGGTTAATTACAATTTTTTTTTGTTGTGTGGGGTAAAAAAATTCAAAAATTGTAACACGTCCCAAAGCTATTGTTTGTGGGGCTAAATTTTTCTATTGGGGCAATTTACATCCGGGGGTTAAATTTTAAGCGTTGTTTTGCGCTGTGCTGAAAAAATAAACCGTTTTTTTTCAACCCCAAATATATTATTTTTTTTGGTACCCAAAATTAACAGAAAAAGGTTAATTACAATTTTATTCTTTTGGTGTGGCGTAGAAAAAAACCCATTGTAAACGTACAAAGTACTATTTTTGGGGTTTGGGCTCAATTTTTTGGCGCAATTTTACACCCAAGGGGTTAATTAAGCGTTGTTTTGCTGGTGTGCTGACAAAAAAAAAACCGTCTTTTTAAACCCCAAAAATATATATTTTTTTTTGGGTTTAGCCAAATTCCCCAAGAAAAGGGTTAATTAAAAATTTTAATCTCTTGTTGTGTGGCGTAGAAAATACCCCTTTGAACACGCTACAAAGAACTAGTTTGGGTGGTAAATTTCTTTTGGGCCCCAAAATTTACTTTCCGGGGGGTTAAATTAAGCTTTTGTTTTGCTGCTGTGTGACAAAAAAAAACCGTTTTTTTTAAACACGAAATATTTTAAAATTTTTCTTGTGGGGAAAAATTCAAAAGCAAAAGGTTTTTTTAACCCTGTTTGTGCTTTTACATTTAGTAAAAAACAAAAGGGGGCTTGTAAAGGGACACATAAAAGAAAATTTTTTTTTCCGGGCCCATTTGTGGAGCCCCTTTTTAATACCCAAAGGGGTTTAACCAAGCTTTTTACTGGGTTCTTTTGGAGTAAAAAAACGGGTTGTATTTTTATATAAAATGATAGCTTCATAAAACAGTGTTGTACATTTTAGAAAAAACAGTTTTGGTCAGAAAAGGAGGTGGCGGCTTTTGCAACTGGGGGTGGGCAGGGGGCAAAAATTTTTTGGGAAAACGGGCCCAGGTCGCAGCACGAAAGGGGGACGTCGCAGGGGGGGTCACTCGGTAGGCCCAACTGCCGCTGTCATCTAGGGGGCCGTGGGGTTGTTCTGAAAACCCAAGGGTTCTTGATTGGTTGGACTGGGTTTTTCCCCTCTTCCCCCCAAATGACTTTGAAAACCCAAACCCAAGAGTGGTGGGAACCTAAAGCCCACAACATTTTGGGTTGGCAGGGCCCGGGAGGGGGTAAAGGGGCCCTCCCCTGTCCTCACCCGCCTCCCCCCATCCAGTTCCCTCAGCGGGATTTACTAGTGGTCTGGGCCCCCCCGCGCCACTATATAGCGAGGATGAAAATTTGAGGGGGGGCAGTCGGGAAAGCTACTTGGCAGCGAAGAAATGGGGCCAATACCCAAAGCTTCTTGCAGAAAGGGGGCCCCAAAAGTATAGATGGGGAGAGTGGCATGGGAGGGCATGTGGTGAGAGGCCCACCCTGGCTTCCCAAGAGGGGGTTTAGGGAGGGACTTTTGTGACGATGAAACACAAAATAGATGATGATGTAGCCGACCGCAGGGGGGGAGGGGGGGTTTTGAAGAAAGGTTATCTCGTCAGGAGAAGAGGGGGTTTAGTTTTGGGGTCAGGCAAACGGCGCCCGCCAGCAAGTGGGTTGTGTTTCCCTGAGTCGCAGGGGTTGCAGGGAGTGTGAGGTTTGGGAGCCAAAAACGGGCCCCGGGGGGAGAAAAAAACCCGTTCGCAGGTCCCAAAAAGTAGCGGCACAGGGGCTCGCGAGGCAACGGGGGGCAGTAATACCCCTTTTTTAGGGGCGGAGCGTTTGGGGGTTTAAAAAACAGGGTACCCCGGCGGTGTGGCATTTTTTTGCTTAAGGGCACCCGGGGGGAGCCCAATTTGGGATATGTGAATCTGTTGGGGGGAAAGTGAAGCGTGGCCCGGGAGCTAACGTTGGCACAAAGGCCTGCGTCAACCCATGCAAACGTTTACCATCCCCGGTTTGGGCCCGGGGAGAAAAGTGGCTTTAGATGTGGTGGTCCAAACCTGCCACTTTCAAACTGCAGCAGCGGGCCAAATTTGGGAAAGCATGCCCTTTCAGCCAAATCAAGGCTCCACCCCCTCTGCAGAAGGCAGCTGGGTTTTTTTGACTCCTCTCCCCCCGGTTTCCCGATTTTCCTGGCCCCCTCGCTTCCCCATGGCGCCAGGGAGGGCGTTTGGAGGCGATTGTAAAGAGACAACGTATGGCCAACCTCCTAAGGTGCCCGCAGCTTTACCCTGTCCTGTCCAAGTTGTTGGTACTGCAGTTTCCCCCCCTTTCCAAATGGTGGACTCTGCACCATTCAAAAGAACTAATGGCTTGTGCCGAGCCGGGGGAGGGAGGGGATTCCAAAGCCGTAATTTTTTTCCAAAAAAAGGGGAAAATAAACCCGGACTTCTTTAAAAAAAGTTGAAAAAGAAAGTGGGTTTAGTCCTTTTAGCGATCGGTTTGTTCCAAGGTACACCGGGAGCGCGGCGTTGGAGCTGTAAAAATACGGTCAGGGCCGTACATGTCCTTTACGGCCCCAAATGGGTGAATGTGCTTCCTGCCCAGGCACACCAAAAAACTTTGGGCAAAGGGGACGCCGCTTTCTCCTCCAAGTTGTCAAACTGCTGCTCCCGCGCCAATGTTTCCCCCTCCCCCTCCTCCACCACCACCACCCTCTCAGCCTCCACAAGTATGCTCCCTCATACCCATGTGTTGGGGGGACAGGGTGTCACGCAGTTCTAAACCCAGCTTGCCTCGGCGAACGAAGTCACACAGGGGGGGAAAAATGCTCCCCGTCATGCAGCAAGAAAACAAAGTGTGGCTTTCTCGCGCCAAATGCAAAAAAGGAACCCTTGGGGACGGACAATGGGGGGGGAAAAAATGGTTTTTCCCCCGCTTTCACCCAGGAGGGGGTGGTCCATGCACCCTGCCCTGGGCACGTGTTAATTGGTTGTAAAAGGTTTTCCCGAAGTTTTCCCCCCGATCTTCAGAACATTCGAAAATTGGGCCCGGAAACTGTGGGATGCACTTTATCCCTTGTACAAAGCCAGGAAAAACCCTCCTCGAGGTTTCAGCGGAAGAAAGGCCTCCCCCCAAACGCTTTGATATGCGATGTTTTCCCCCCGCTTTGGGAAATTTCCCGCCTGCAATGTTTTTGGGCCCACGTATGAAAAAGAGAAAAGGGCCCTTAACGAATTTTTTTAAGGGTCCAGGCAGGGCAGAAATACTCCCCCGTGTAACCTTTTATGTCAGCCAGTGGCAGGGTTTATGCGTGACACCTGCGTTTTTTGAGGGGATTCGAGGAGGGGCCCCGTTTTTGCAGTCGCCGGGCTACGGGGTGAAAAAAACGTCATTCCACTGCTTCATGTCCCGGAACAGATTTCTGAAAAAAACTGTCGGGGAGGGGGGTGGAGAAGTGGCGACTACTTTTCGTGGCCCCATGGGTCCGGGGGGACTGGAAAAGGAGGAGGAGGGGGGAGGGGAAAATTGGAGCAGAAGCATTGTCTGGTGAAATGAAAGGGGATTTTTTATAACCCGGTGACAAGAGAGGAGGAGCAGGAGCAGCTGGAGGAGGGGGATGGGGGGGGAAAGGGAAGACGAGGGGGAAAATGGGCTCCCCAAACACCGTGGCGTTTAAAAAGTTTGGAAAAAAGGGGGAGGGAGCCCCCCCCGGGTCACTTGTGCAGTTTTCCCGCAGCATGCTTATTTGCTGGTTTGTGACCCGCCGAATTTGGCAGCATCCGGCAGGGGAAAGACTTCTGGGTCTCCACCCTATTGGAAACCCCCGCTACCGGTCCAAAAAAGGGGCCTTTTTCCCGCTAATTTAGGGGGGAAGCCAAAAATCAAATTATAGGGGGAAACCTCCGTAATCAGTGGCCCGCATTCCCATGTGCGGCATCGTCCCTCCTCTGGGGAAAAGGGTTTCCCGGGGGGGTTTTTTTACGCTCCCTAACTTTCCGGGGCTGCTGGGGGGAAAGGGGGGGGGGTAGGGAGCCGTACCAGCTCCATCAGCAGTAAACCCAAGTCTGGAGTCAAAAATGGGCTTCCCTTTACCCGCCCAGTGAGGAGGGCAGGTCAACCCGCCGCAGCGCAGCAGGACATGGGCATTCCCCCGAAAACCCAAAAGGGTTTTGGGGCCCAATTGGACAGCCCCTCTGCCACCCCGGGTTTGAAGGGTCCCCCTGGAAATTTCTGGGCAGCCAAAATGGGGGTGTGTGGGCCCCAACTTGCCGGTTTGCAGTGGGTAAGCTGTCCTCCCCCCGGGCCCGTAGTGTGGGATTTTAGAGCGGGTGTTCTAGTGCGGCGGGGGCCATCGTTACCCCAAAGGAGAACCCGGTTGTCCACGGGAAATGTTTTAACGGGTTGACCTTTGTCAAGATGAATTTAGGGTGGATCGGCCAGGGTTTTTCCCCCAAAACCCAAAGGCCCTTTGGCGTCAGTCTGGGGTTTAAAAATACCCGCCTCAGCCCCCTAAATTTTGATGCCGCCCCCCGCCTGATGCCCCCAAATTGGTGATAGTTTTCCATTGCCTACCCCCGTTTTTTTACCAGGGACTGGTATTGCCACCCCCCCTTTAAAATTTTGTCATTGTTTCCCCTCTATGTGTCATGTTTCTGTTTCTGTTGGTGTTGCCCCTGAAAACCCCCCCTGTGCATTGTGCCACTCTGCGGCCTGGTATGTTTTTCCACCTCCAGAAAGTCCCTTTTGCCCCCTCTCTGAAACCTTTCTTTTTGCTCCTGTCATCACCCCCACTCTCTGTCATTGGGCCACCCGCCTGACCTTTATGGGTGTGCCGCCGTGACCCCCGCTCTCGGGTTTTGGGCCCCTCTGTGGCCTTTAAAACTATTTTGCACCTGCAGAATGTATTGTTTCCACTCTCTGACCTCTTTCGGGTTTTTGTGGGCTCCTGTTTGTCCCTCCACACGTGTCTTTTTTGCCCTGTTTGAACCCCATGCTGCTTTCGTGGCTGCGGGCCGGGGCCCTCCCACTGTGGCCTACTCCTGTTTTTTTCCCCCTCAAAAATTTTTTTCATTGTGCCACCCGTCTGACCTCATGCCCGTGAGGGGGTGCTTTCCCTTTTCCCTCCACAAATGTGTCATTGTGCCACTGTCTGACCTTATGCTGCTGCTTTTTGCTCCTGCCCTGCCCTCCCATGGGGTCATTGTACCCCCTCTTTGGCCTCTCCTTTTTGCCGACTCCGAATTTGAAAAATTTTGCCACCCGCCTGAAACCCCATGCTCTGCCACCGTGACCCTCCCCACTTTTTGTCATTGTGCCACCCCTGCGGCCTTGGGACTGTTTTGCCACTTTTAAAAATGTTTATTGTGCCAAATGTCTGACCTCTTGCTGTGTGGCTGCCCCCGTCACCTCCCCAAAATTGTCACTAATGTTTCCCCCGAGCTCTCAGTTTGTTTTTTTCCCGCTTTTTTTGCCCTGACTTTATCAGGGCTACGTTTTCCCGCTTAAATTTTTTTGGGCAAATTTTTCCCCCATAAGTGCCCCGGGCATTTTTTTAGTTTAACGATTCTAAGAGCGGCGGCAGTCTTTTGGTGTTTAACTTTTAAAACCCCAACATTGTATGAAGACCAAACCAAGCCCTCTGCATATTTAAAACATGGCCCCAACGTTCTACGCCCCTGAGGCTTGGGCGCCTGGAAAAAGCTGTTTTTTAACGTGATTCGTGCCGAATGTAATTTGGAACCCAAACGAATTTTTTTCGGGGAAAATTGGCGGTTTACCGAACCCTTTTTGAGGGTTTTTGCCCCATCTCTAAAATTTGGGGCAGGGGTGACATTTTTTCTTTCATTTTGTGTTTTTTTCCCCAAATTTTTTTTTCGTTTTTTACTTTTTTGGTTTTTGTTGTATGAGCGGTGCGGAATGTTAATGTTGCACTTAGAGGAGGGGAACATCACTCCTTATGGAGAGCACAAGTTAAGGTGTGTAGTGTTTTGTTTTGCCTTTTAGCCCACTACTCAGCATCTGCATATCACAAGGCATTATGGGAAAGGAGCTGGAAAGCTCACTGCGCCCTCTATAGGTTGTAACAAATCCTCAATTTACTTCTGATTCACTGAATCTTTGAGAAGCAAAAAGGAATAATTGTCAAGCCAATATTGCTCATCTACATACGCGTTTCGGGGTTTTGCCCCTCATCAGTGTAGAGCAGAGCGATATTGGCTTGACTGGTGGGAGGCAATGAGTGGGTATGAGGAGGGGAACATCTCTCCTTATGGAGAGCACCAGTTAAGGTGTGTAGTGTTTTGTTTTGCCTTTTAGCCCACTACTCAGCATCTGCATATCACAAGGCATTATGGGTAAGGAGCTGGAAAGCTCACTGCGCCCTCTATAGGTTGTAACAAATCCTCAATTTACTTCTGATTCACTGAATCTTTGAGAAGCAAAAAGGAATAATTGTCATGCCAATATTGCTCATCTACATACGCGTTTCGGGGTTTTGCCCCTCATCAGTGTAGAGCAGAGCGATATTGGCTTGACTGGTGGGAGGCAATGAGTGGGTATGAGGAGGGGAACATCTCTCCTTATGGAGAGCACCAGTTAAGGTGTGTAGTGTTTTGTTTTGCCTTTTAGCCCACTACTCAGCATCTGCATATCACAATTACACATACGCCCTTTGGTTTTTCATCTCAGTAAGGGAATTGGCATCAGAATCTGCCTTTTCATTGGTCGAAATCTCAGTTTCCAATAGGAGATTGGTCCGGTGTTGATTGGAATCAGTGGCAGTGATCACAAAAGGTGAGCAGGTCCACACGAGCAGAGCATCATATGACATCATTTGCACATTGTGTATTTTTTGGTCCACAGCAGTGATTAACATTTTAGTTTTGCAGCTCCTAGCTGTACATGTAAGAGGAACATTGGTAACAGACAGGTTGTAAAAAACATTTACACTGTCTGCCTGTACAAAGATAACAGTGTCACTGTGGACCTGGTGGCAGGGAATATGACTACTGAGCTCTCCCAGTAACTCTAAAGGGTTAAAGTCTCTCTTGGTAAGCTCCTGTCCTGATGATAAGTGAGGTCACCAGCATGACTATTGCTCGAACATAGAGAGTTAGTTTGCAGCCTATGAAAACATCTGCAAACAAGCAGGAGATAAGAACTGCTCTTATTTTGAAATGAAAAAAATCCGAACAGCAATATTCATATTAAGTTTTTTTTTTTTTTTTTTAACCTTTGCAGACATGTTTAATGCTAATCAGTGAGGTGGGAATACCTCATGGCATAGTATAAGTTACACAGCTCAGGTACATATGATGGTCTTTGTGCCCTATTTGTCGTACCATATTTGGAAATGACTATTTGAAAGGGACAAGCTTTAGAAATATGACACAAACTGATAGAGCACACCATCCTACTATCATCTGATCATGTTTTTCTTTATCTCTTCACAGGTATGTGTTTCTGAGCAATCCTCAGCAAGCCCACAGCATTATTTATTTAATTGTCCTGCTTTGTATTAATGGTATGTGTAGATTTCACCCCAGCTCTGTCTTCCATAATGACCCTGCGTTTATTTGTGTAGCCATTGAGGCCAGATATTCCCCTTTAAGAAGCATTTCCATGTACAGTAGAGTTTAAAAAAAAAAGAAAACAATTACTGAGGGACTGACTTGTGCCGGTAGACAAAAGTCGGACAAAAATGTCCCAGAATGCCTTGTGCCATTTAATATACTGCAAAATAATTCAATGAACACATGCTTCTGGTTTTCTCCTGATATTTTTATACTCTGCTCCAAAAACGAGACAGGAGGAATAGATGGCAAAATTAAGAAAATATTTATTTGACAAAATTCTCGGTTTAACAAAATATATTTTAAATGGTTGTTTTATTAGACGCAATCACCTTCAGAGTATGGGCTTAGGAATTATCAGTTTATTTCTATGGGTATGGCTCCAGATTTTTCCAGTTAAAGCCTTGTCTATGCAAATCTTTTAGCTGCAGTGGATGCTTCAGTAAAAGTGTAGGTTTGCATTGGGGCCTTTTAAGTTCCCCAGAAGTGGAACCACTTGTCCACCAAAGTGTGGCTCCCCCACTATGAGATCTATATGCCATAATAGGTTCTATGGTTAGTCTGTGTGAAATAACCCACATAAGTTGTCCAGAGTGCACAATCTATTGGGTTTGGCATTGCCTCACAACACTTTCATAGTTTCATAGTTTGTAAGGCCGAAAAAAGACGAGACGTCCATCCAGTTCAGCCTGTTGTGCTAAGGTGTTGATCCAGAGGAAGGCAAAAAACCCCAATGAGGTAGAAGGCAATTGTCCTCATTTTAGGGAAAAATTCCTTGCTGACTCCAATCTGGCAATCAGAAAAATCCCTGGATCAATGACCCCTCTCCAGAATCCTAGGCACTATAACTTGTTATATTATTATGCTCCAAAAATGCATCCAAACCCTATTGAAATCTGTTATTGACTTCACCATGACAAGTTCCTCTGGCAGAGAGTTCACAGTCTCACTGCTCTTACAGTAAAGAATCCCTTTCTATGGTTTATGTAGAAACTTTCGTTCCTCAAGACGTAGAGGATGCCCCCTTGTTCTAGATACAGTCCTGGGTATAAATAAATCTTGGGAGAGATCTCTATATTGACCTTTGATGTATTTAAATATATTTATTATGTCCCCCGTAGCCGTCTTTTCTCTAAACTAAATAACCATAATCTTGCCAATCTTTCTGTGTCCTGTAGTCCACCCAGTCCTTTTATTATTGTTGTTGCCAGCCTTTGTACCTGTTCAAGCTCTACAATGTCTTTCCTGTGCACTGGTGCCCAAAACTGTACACAATATTCCATGTGTGGTCTAACCTTCGACTTGTATAATGGGAGAATAATTGTTCTCATCATGTGCCTCTATGCCCCTTCTAATGCACCCCCTTTGAGCCTATTTGCCTTGGCAGCTCCCGTCTGACACTGGCGCTACAATTAAGTTTACTGTCCACCAGGATTCCCAAGTCCTTCTCCATGTCACTTTTACCCAGCCTTTTTCCATTTAACTTTATGGTTAGAAACATTTCAGAAATTTTTAGTAATTGCATAGCCCTATGATGTTTGTACAAACCATCATAAAATCAATACATTTACCCCAAAACACCGATAAATACAGTGATAAATCAACCCTATTGTGTTAATAGTTAATCCTGCCACTCCAATCTTCACTGTAGAGATTTAGATTTTAGTGAATTTGTAAATAATTGCTTCTCTAGTATTTTATGTAATATGATGCTATGACCCACTTTGTGCCAATGCTAATACATGACCAAATCAATCAGTGATCATTCCCACACTACAGTCTCTACTCCTCATGTTTTTATACTACGGTGAATAGAGATTTAAAAAATTGACTGCTTATTGACTCTCCTCTAACCTCTCTCTTGCACTAGTCCAATACTGGGTTTGTGACACACACATTCCCTGAGGCTCTGTAGAACACAGCGACAGGGGACTTTACACATATGTCACCATACAGTCCCTCATACTGTCACGAGTGTCCCCGCAGCTTGCATGTCGGGCCGCGGGTGCACTTGTGTCCCCTCTCATTGTATGCTGCCGGAGACGAGTGACACCGCGGTTCGCATGTCGGGCTGCCGGGACACTCACACTGCTGACTGGGTTTCACCTGTCCATGCTCTTGCTCCCCTGCTCTCCTCTTTTGGCCATTGTGCATGTCCCTGCTCCCCAGGGCACATGCACCAGTAGTTGAATAATTGTTGGGCACTGATCCTAAATCTCCTGGCCACCTCCCCTGCTCCTTTCCGGATCTATAGTGCTCCAAGCCATAGAGAAAGCGGTCTTTTCACGGTCTCTAGGCTCCCACACTCAACACTTCATGGTCACCCATTTGGTTTCACAGGCTTCTCTGATTAAAAGAGACACTACCCTTTTCCCTGTGGTAGCTACGTGAACATTGAAGAGGAAGGCTTTGATTAGAGAGGTCCAATTTTTATCAATTATGTATCTAAAAATATATATTTTGCATTAGGTTAAATCTGTATTGTTGGATGGACTTTATTATATTACAGCCATATTTATCTTCACAACATAAAGCACTTACCATAGCTCTTGCTCCTTCCCTGGTCCTTATTACTTAAATATATTACTGCACATTTTACGGACTGCTGAGTGCTACCATCTTTGACTCGTTGATACCTGTATTTACAGTATAAGGTTTGAAGCTGAGTGTACCTGTGCTCACAAGTACAGTGTTAGTTATTATGGCACCTCCATTGTAATAATAACGTCATTTGCATTACAACTTGTAGATACATTTTTAGTTAAAGGGAATATTTTTTATAAGAATATGAATTTACAGTGGCAAGGGATTATTGCCTAGCAACATCTAGAAAGGTTTCAGTGTATATGAAGGCCAAATCACTAGGGTAAGCAGTATATTCTACAGGAAAAGATAGTATTGCTTCCTCGTGTAGGAAGCTATGTTGGTCTGTCATTCATTTATTTACAGAGTACAGTGCAATAAGAAAAAATGATTTTCCTGATAGAGATGATGATGCTACTGAGAAAAGAAAATGGCTGCTTTGCTCAGATACAAAAAGATGAATATTTCAAAAGATGAGGAAAACAACACATTAAGAATACTTTATAAAATAGGAAAATTATAGAGATGTTTTCACCAGGCTGTTTCAGAGACTGCTCTTCACAGCCAGCTTCAGGCTCTCACTTCCCATGTAGGTTCTGAGTGGTTTTACTGCAGTGATTGAGGTGTCAGCTTCACTGTTCTTAGCGGAGCCTGTTAGAGTGACAATAGCGATGGAGGAATCTAAAGTAATGCACAAGACTACAGAGCTATTAAGGCTTAAAGTTTGCCAATTGGTAACATAGGCAAGCCCCTGTGCTGCTGATAAGAGACAGCAGGGAGTGATGTCACCACCCTGACCAGGGCTCTAGAGCACAGAGGTGGTCAGTAACCTAGGAAGCTTGTGTAGACCAGCAAGAAGTAAGAACTGTTCTTAGTCCGAAGAGAAGCAAAATCAGAACATTAATGTCTTTGATAATATTTGGTGTTACCAAATTATTTAAGACTGGAAAACCCTTTTAGCACTCAATAGAAAAGTTCATTGATGTTTGATCCGTGGCAGATATGCCTGGTGCTGCGTCTTGAACTATCCTAGTGAGAGTCAGTCATACAAAACAATGGCACATTTGAAGCACTAGGCACTTTTATGGGTGCTCCAACACAGCCCAGTATAACATGAATGCATATTACAGCCTTTATCCATTATTCTGCAATTCTACTACCTGTGGTTGAGTTTGTATATCATAGTAAGTATCAAGAGAGGGAGATAATTATACTCACACTATAAACATTTTACAGAATCAGATCAATGTCTTTATTAACCAGTATAGTACACAGATTCATGACATAATACTTCAGGCTACGTTGCATCCTCTCAGTGTTTGGAATGAATTTCTATGGTTTCAAATATAACCTTATTGATCTGTATCTAAGGGACATATTTGTCTCATTTGTGCAATGCATTGACGCTCCTTAGGTGTAATATCTTCTCTTTAGGTGGAAGAATAAGGTAGTTTCTTTTCAATTTACCACAGTGTTAGGAAAATTAGGTACGTTCTTGCTTGTTTGTATATAACAACGCCCTGCTGTCACACAGTGACAAAAAAGGTGATGTATCGCATACTATGCGCCTTTCCCTCTGTTTGGAAAATGGTATTTTTAGAGCTTAGATTAATATATGAGGAGATAGAATGATTTTTCATTATTTAAAAAACAAAACCTTTGATGCGAGCCATAGAGATTTACCATGGCAACACTGCCTCGCATGGCTCAAAAACAGATTTTATTGCGACTTTGTTCAAATATTAAATAATATCAATAGCAAGTGGTGTGGCGTCTGGGAAATGGTTCCAGGCAGGGTAAAGCAGATCTTATCCCCACAGGCCTTTATCTTTACCACTGGGGTCATAGTAGAAAAGAAAATTTGGGTTTTATGATTCAGTATTCAATAACCTTTTATGAAGCAGGGAAATGGTTAGACTGAATAAATGCTAATTGTATAATGTAATTGTTTTTTAATTAAACTTGGGAAAAATCCTTTAACTTAAGGTGAAAATTATGTTTTGCATGACTCACAGATTGCAAATTGAAATACAAATTTAAAGTGACTGTTTTCACAGGAACACACATGTATTTTGTTTGCTGTAGTATAGTTGCAAATTGAAGACTTGGGGCAGAATAGAGCGATATCTAAGCATAAACAGTAATGAAGAATGTAAAGGTTTACACACTCAGCTTTGTTTCATGGCACCATTAAAGAACTGGTATAATGGTACATATAGCTTTTACTGTACTCCTGTACTAATCCAACAGATCTGTATGTTAAATCAGATGCCATACATACAGATGCATTTTCTAAAAGCTGCCTAAGCCATGGTTAATCCACAGCAAAAATGTCATGTGTGAACATAGCCTTTTGCCTATGCACATGCCCATCTGAAGGCTTAAAAGAGTTTTATGTTTATTTTAAAAATTTGTCCATCACCTACAATTGTGACTTATTTCTCCTGTTGCTGTGTTTCCAGCACCACCAGAGCTCAGGTGTACTCCACTAATCACCTACTAATGAGGTCTCATTCATGACTTCCCAAACTCCAGTCCTCATGCCCCACCAACAGGTCATGTTTTCTGGTTTTCCTTAGCAGTGTACAAGTGATTTAATTATACTGCACAGGTGACTTAATTATTGTCAGTGCATTCTGTGGGAGATCCTTAAAACATGACCTGTTTTGGTGCGTGAGGACTGGAGTTTGGTAACCCCTGACTTAGAGCGACACTGATTCAGTCTATGGCCGTTTCACATCATCAGATGCTTCCTCAAGGCATGATGGGACAGCATGTACATATGCGTTTAACCACACAGGAGGTTAAAGGCATGTATACGTGTTCTCCCGTCATGCCTTGAGGAAGCATCTGATGACGTGAAACAGCCATAGGTTGGATCAGTGTCACTCTCTGTCCATGTGCTGTGTTTTGTATAATGCTGAGTAAAAGTTAACAGAAAAAGGATTGGTGAGTGCTGCAACTTTTCTTATTTATGTGATTAAGTGGAACTGTCTTTACTGGCTAAGCATTGCTGATTTCTGTGGAAATTACATCCGTGTATCTTTAATGAGGACCATGCTGTGAATTACCTGACTGGTGCTAATCCAAGATTCTCAGCTTTTGGTTCATTCATAGCTTACCTGACAGTGAACCAATCACTGCCCTCAGTGTTGATGTATTTGCATGTACAGCACACGACCACTGAGGCTAGTCACTGGCTCAACTCACGTGAAGAACCAGCAGGAAACAATTGGGCGTTGGCGGCACTTGAATGTGATATCGGAGACTAAAATATCTCCCAGCTTTGTATGTGTGGTGTCCAAATTATAAATTAACACAAGAGTATATGTGCATGTAAATCGTCGAAAGAACTAGAGACATTTTCAAAATGTCGGTACAGCCTTCCTCCTTTATTAAAAGTTTGGCAAGAGTTTTTTATAAGCTTTTTTGATAGCAGTATCATTATACAAAACAGATAGTATATCTTTATTGGACAATTCAATATAATCATCATTTAAGCAACACATTTTAATTATTTTTCATTTATTATAACAATCCCCTTATTAATAATTTTTAAATTGGTTAGTCCATTAGTAATAAAAGCACACCTCTAATTATTCTTAAATTCTGGTTTGCATGCATGACATAATCATTTAAGATCTCTAAATGTCAGTTGTTCTACTGCGCATGACAGAATGCTAATCTATAACCTTCTACATAAATTCTAACTTCTATCGCTCAATGCCTAAAACTCAGTGTTTAGGATATGGCCTTGTAAAGCTGACAACAAGTAGGAATGCTGATACTTATGAAGAGACAAATTCAGCAAAAGGCGGGGTTTTTTTCTAAATCAAGAAAAGGAAAAAAAGTGTCGTTTAGGGGGTTTTTTAACGAAAAAAAATTTTGGAAAAAACGTTTTAAACCCAAAGCCTTGGGATTCCCCAAACCCCTTTTTTTGGGGGCAAGGGTTTGCCTTCCCAAACTGGGTTTTGCAGATCGGCGGGGGTGTCAGCTGTTATTAAGCTGACTTCCCGCAGCGTCGGCCACGCCCCGGGGATTTTTCGGGGGGAAAGGGGAGGGTGGGGGGTTAAAACCCCTTAATTATTGCGCCTGTGGTCGCAATAAAATTAAGGAGACGCAGGAGGGATCGCCCCTTGCGTCTTTCGGCGGACAGGCCGCCCCCGGACCCCGGGCGATCCGTCGCTCCTGCCCTTGACAGACACACGGAGGGCACAAAATCCCTTTCCCGGGTTGTCTTTGACGCCACGATGCCCGGCCGTGGCCCAGTGGGGCATGTCCCGGCATTGACTGAAGTTGTCATAGGAACCAGTCATAGCAAAAAAGTATGTATGTTTCCCCTATTGAATGGAGTCTAAAGATTCTCTTTCAAACCCCCTGGGGGAAAAAAAAAAAAAAAAACGTGAAAAAGTAAAAAAAAAAAGAAAAAAAAGTGAAAAAAAAGTAAAAAAAACCGAAAAATAAAATAAAAATACGTACACCGCCCTTTTCCCCCTTTACAAACGGCAATCGCCCCCAAAAAAAGATCAAAAATAAATAAAGTCCCCATATTTGGTATCCCCGCGTGGTAACGACCTGCCCTAAAATTGACGGTTTAAATTCCCCTACGGTAAAAGTCGTAAAAAACAAAACCAAAAACAATCACGAATTAAGATTATTGTTCATCCCCAAAACACATAAAAGGAATAAAAAGCGATAAAAAACCCCCTAAAAACGAAAAGTTGTCCAATTAAACGTCAGTTAACCCGAAAAAAAGAAAGTTTTCAGTCTGTAACGGAAAATAAAAAATATATAGCTCTCTATTTTGCGTATTTTTCCCCCTGGCCCCCCAAAATGGATTTAAAAAGGATCAAAAAGCCTTGTCCCCCAAAATTTTTATTAATAAAAACTCAATATTCGCAAAAAAACAAGTCCTACACGCTCCAAGCACAAAAAAAAAATTTAAAAGTTTGGTTTCAATGCATGAATTTAATTTAATCCCTTTTTTAAAAATCTTTTTTAAATTGTAAAAAATTAAAAACATAAAAAAATTACAAAATGTAAGCCCTGTGCACCTGTCCGTACTCCCTGGGGGGAAGTAAGTTCTTTTATTGGGATTACTTTTAATAAGGGGTTGGAAAAAATTTTAAATTTATAAAAGTTTTGTTTTTAAAGGGTTTTTAATAAAACTTCAATCATCCCGCAAAAAAAAACCCTTTCACAGCTCTGCAACCGCAAAATAAAAAAAAAATTTGGGTGTTTAGTTTGGACAGCATAAAAACGCAATTTTTTATAGACGTATTTTTTACTGTGTAAAGTAATAAAAAAAGAAAAAAAAAATATATAAAATCTATATTTGTAATTGTACCGACCCCCCATAGTAAAAATTATCACATCATTTTACACTCCGGCGAATGCTGTAAAATTGAAAAATCAAAAACAATGCCCCAACTGCGTTTTTTCCCCCCCTTTTTTATTGCCCAAAGCTAAAAAAAAAAACTTGGAAACCCCGTGCATCCCAAAAATGCACAGTAAACCCCCTTGTGAGACCCTGATGGGTGTTTTTAATCCAAAAAGGGGCGATTCTGGAATTTTGCCCGTTCTGCTACTTTGGGGGGGGTTTGCAAATGTGACATGGCCCCACCCCCAAAATCTGGTTCCAAAAACCAAATAGCGCTCCCTCCCTTTAAGCCCTGCCATGCGCCCCAAAAAAAGCAGGGTTTTTCTCCCCAATGGGAGGGTATTTCCCCAAATTGGAAGAAAATTTGTTAACAAAGTTTTAGTTTCTTTTTTTCCCGGATTCCTTTTTATATAGAAACATTTTAACTAAAATTGCAGATTATTGGAAAAAAAATTTTTTAAAATTTTTTTGCCTTTGCTAAAAAAAAATTTGTGAATCATGTGGGGTCTATATATCAATGCACCCCTGGATTATTTTTTAAGGGGTTTTTTTTTTTCCCCCAAAATTTGGGGTTTTTGGGGGTGTTTATTAAAGTTTTAGCACCTTAGGGTTTTCCCCCAAAATGAAATGGGCCTAAATAAATGTATTGAAAATGGACCCAGATATAGTAGGTGTCCTCCCTTTTGGGGCTTTTGGTTGAGCCAAATAATGCATAGGGAAAATATGGGGTATCTCTAAAAACGGCAGACTGGGGAATTGTTTAATTGATTTACCCGTCACATTTACCGTATTCCAGTGAAAAATGGAAATTAAAAATTGAAATCTGCAAAAAAAGTGAAAATTTTTAAATTTACCTCCATTTTTTCTTTAAATTTCTGTGAAAATCTAAAGGGTTATCAAATTCCTAAAAAGGTTGTAAAAAGTTTTGGGTCTAGTTTTCGATGGGATCACTTTGGGGGTTTAACTGCGGCCCTCAAAAACCCCGTCAGAAATGGAGTGGTCCCTAAAAAAATGTATTTGCAAATTTTCTTAAAATGTGAGAAAATTTTTTTCTAAATTTTTGACCCCTTTTAAATTTGTAAAAAAAAAAAAAAGACATTTTAAAAAAAGATGCCAAACCCCATATTTAATATGGTAGATGCTAGTTTTTAAAAAAAATTTGTGGTTTAATAATTTTCGTCTTGCACGAGAAATTTTGCCAAACTTTAAAATCGCTAATTTTTTCCCAAATTTTTTATGAAATTTTGATATTTTTTTACAAACAAACAGGTTTTTTTTGGATAAAAATTTCTTACTCTTAAAGCACAATTGGGGCACGAGGAAAAAAAAATCTCTGAAACACTTTGGTTTGGTAAAAGTGTCAAAAAGTTATTTCACATAAATTGAAAATGTCAGTTTTAAAATAGGGGCTGTGTCAGGAAGGCCAAAACTGGCTGGGTCCTTAAGGGGTTAAAACTAAAAACTGCAAGCTTTTAATCACTCTTACAGAACTACAGAATTTATGAAATAATTAATATCCATCTCAAATGGAAGCAATGGGAGAAGGAAGTACTGGTATTTGATTTATTTTATCATAGTGTTGGGCAGTGGACAAGTTTTTTAAAGAAGTAGAAAACCTCTTTGAGTTAATAGAGACTCGTTTTGGATCTGTATAAAAACCTCCATATGGTTGTCATATACATAATGTATTTTTCATGTTTTCCTTAAATACTAGGAAAGAGGAGATGTTTGTGAAGCATTGCCATTTGTGACTCAAGGTGATGTTTTATAAAAAACCTTTAAAATTAGACTGTGCATGAGGTCTCCATTTTAACAAGGCCATCCAGTTTCCGGGACAAGGGCCATCGTATTGTAAAACACTACCTGCTCTGCCTTTAAACAAGGACAAATAATGATTGATGGAGGCTTCCTGGTAAATTATTTGGTGTGGTCCCTCTTCCCCAGTAACATTGTCATATAATAATTGGTTAACTCAAGTTGGCAATACATATCAAATGAGTGCTTCTCAAATCGTAGGGCAGACCTCACTGATTAAGCATCCCTTGTTAGTGAGGCTTGTCTGGGTGGACGTTTTTGACAGGAGTAGCATTATCTGAACATAGATTTCCCAAAATAAAGATTTTACTTGTTTTTCAGATAATTCTTCAGTCAGAAGAACTTTTAAGCATCAGTCTTCATTTATTCTAATTATAAGCAGCTTCTCATCTCCTGCAGGGTGTCGTCTTGGTATGTTTATAGGAAGAATTATTAGCTATAGGACATATTGGTTTTACCACATGGTTACGCACAGGTTCTTCTTCTGCTTAACAAAAAGAATCTGCACCAACAAGATGAAATACTCAAAAAAACTATATCAAGTTGCAAATGAGAGAAACATTCTGTCATAATAAAATGCTATGTTTTATTCAGAAAGTACTTCTAGAATGAGATTGATATTACAATGTATATCATATTAATATGTAACAACATGTTTATGCATGATATGAAACTAATACTCTGACATTTGCATTGTATGTCTACTTTAAATATTAGAAGAGGAAAAAGGTGTCAAGTCAGTGTACTGTGTATTAAAGCTAATACTGTATATTTAAATACTATATATTTCTTTGTTGTATCCTATTGCACTGAAAAGCATAATCATCAATGATATTAAAAAAATATTATGTATTAACACCTCTGAGAATGAACTACACTAAGGCTAGCCAAACACCAATCATTTCAGGTCGCTGTTTTCTAGTTGGTCTGTGAAGGTTGTTATTTTGGACAACAACGCCATAAGTTAAAATTAAAAAAATATTGACCTTCATATGTGACGTGGCAAAGGTTTTTGATGGGATGATGCAGATCTGTCATGTATCATGACTGAATACCAAGAACTGTATCTGAAAACAACTGAAGAAAATCCAACATGGCACTCAATATCGTATTAAAGATACATATTTTGGGTTCTAGTTTACTCTTGTTTGCATCATAAAAGATGTCAAAAATTGGCAGAAATTGGTCTAAATTGTCCTTTTTAGCCATTCACAATCTCTATTGTATGGCCACTTGTAGATCACCATATGTCTATCTAGGTAATCTATGTTCAGTTCACTTGATCTGAAGTCCAATATTTGCAGCTGTAGTATAAACATGAATATGCAGTCACATTATGGTGGCCTGAATGAGGACTAAAGGCTAGTTCACACGGCTTAAAGCCGACGTAATTGCGAGACGGAATTACGCCGACCCCATAGACACTCATTATTCATGGCACGTACACGCCGTAAATAATGTGCATGTCACTTTCTTCCCCCTCGGCGTATTCGCCGAGTGAGGAGAAGAGACGGAATCCATAGTTCTCTATGAGAACTGTGGATTACCGTAATGACTGGGACGGATTCCAGCCGTACTGCAGCGCAAATATGGCGCGTAGTACGGCTGGAATCAATCCCAGAATAAGTCGTGTGAACGGCCCCTAATACTGGTATATTGCCGAACAGTATATAAATACACCAATGTGAAAATTGTCTAAATGCTGACTATTGAATATTCTTATATGTTATTAATGCAAGGTTTCTTTTCTTGTTGCATGCTACAGATATTGGGTTTCATGCCAATTGTATGGATCATAACCTATAAGTTCCAATTTAAAGCATTTTGATATTTACACCACATTACATCCCTACAAAGTGTTATCTCCTTAACACTTAGGGCCACATGTATGAAAACTGTCTAGACCTAAAACTCACTTTGTTCCCCATATTAACCAATCAGAGCGCCCCTTTCATTTCATATAGTGCTCTGGAAAAATGAGAGGGGTGCTCTGATTGGTTGCTATGGGCAACAAAGTGAGTTTTAGACCTAGACAGATTTCATACATGTGGCCACTTAAAGGGGTTGTCTCGCTACAATGATGGGTTTTAATTTAAGATCTTTAAATAACAAGCAGCTTTGCAATATATGTTCATTACAAATGTCCTACTGATTTTGAGCTAGCCCTGTTAGTATTACTACTTCAGCTTCTCAAATCTCTATAGCAGCCGACCTGTTGATCCTTATCTTACTGGCTGTCAGGTCTGAATGACTCATCACCTTTGAAGACAGGTCGGAGCCCCTCCCGCACAGAATGCTTCTGTAGTGGAAGGAGGGGGAGGAGGACTCTGGCCTCTGTGTCCTGGATTAACCCTGTGTGTGCCTGCTTCCTCCTGCTCTCTACACAGATAGATGTGACAGCAGTGACCCTGTCTGTTACTATAATCATGATATGTCTTTGGAACTGTGACTATATCTAATACTATACAGATCAGGGGGCATGTGAATACTTTATGTTCTCCTGTATTAGGGACACATCCTGAGTATAGTAACACTGCCCTTGTTGTTGCTGGAGATGTGGAGACTTGTAAGCTAAGCAGGGGATATAGGAACACTTGCATCCTCTCTGCTCTATTAGCACACCACTTCACACTCATAGATCAGCCCTCCTGCAACAGACCTAGGCAGACACACACAGGTGAACTCTGAGAGCAAACCCCCTCCACCCCCTGTATAGAAGTTACTTAGCTGCCTGTGTGCTGATGGGAGGGGGGAGAGGGGAGCAGAACAGACAGGACCAAGAAGCACGCCCCTCAGTTCAACTTACCAGGGACACTGACAGGCTGAAAGCTCGTAATGAGACAACTCCTTTAATGTTATACAGTATATATTATTCTCAATATAATTATTAGTAGCAGATGTGAATTTGTCATTGTGTGTGCATCAGGATAATGTATCAGTTTTACCTACTGTCATAATAAAAAAAAACATAAAAAACTAAATTTACAAAATTAGTGGCATATATAATAATAGGGCCCATTGCACCTTACAAGCTCTGTAATGTTCCTCCACAAAACATTTCACAAAGAGTGAAAAGTAGCAGCATGAAGATCATCAGACATTTCAACTACCTACTTCTGTTTATGGAAAGCAATACCATCTGGAACAAAATGGCTCCAGATTTTCCTGTTATATGGATCTTAGCACAGCAAAGACATGCTTAGTGAGATCAGGGCGTCCTAAGGAGCTTTTTATTCGTGGCTCGGGCCCCGAATAAAACACCCTGTCCCCGAGTCTCCCGGCTCCAGGCCTCTGCCCTGGGCCTGGGAGCACGACTGGCCCTTAGCTGCATGTGCCGGTCCGCGGACGCACATGCAGCTGCAGGGCTCTGCGAGCATAAGCGAAGCGCTTATCCCTGCTCCCAACAGTGCGGACCGGCTCTGGGGTCCGACACTGCGGGGCCGCCGGGTCCATCACAGCGCTGAGGACCCGCCGCGGCCCGTGCGCCTCAGCCGGCAGCGTCGCGATGAAGTGATGTCATCGCGACGCTGCCTGTCCTCGGGCGCACAGCGCGTCATAGGCCGTGCGCCCGAGGAGCTGCCGGAGGAGCGCGGGCTGAAGAGGACAGAAGAGGAGCGCGCTCGCCGGGGGAGTTAAGGTGAGTATTACTGTTGTTATTTTTAAAGCGTTTACCTGCCTCAGTGCCCCTATAATGCCTGCCTGTGGCCCCCATATCCCTGCCTGTGCCCCATACCCTGCCTGTGGCCCCATATCCGCCTGTCCCCTTGTTGGCCCCCATATCCCTGCTGTGGCCCCATATCCCTGCCTGTGTGCCCCTATAATCGCCTGCCTGTGGCCCCCATATCCTGCCTGTGCCCCCATATCTGCCTGTGGCCCCCATATCCCTGCCTGTGGCCCCTAAAATCCCTGCTGTGGCCCCCATAATCCCGGGCCTGTGCCCCAAAACCTCTTGCCCATAATGCCTGCCTGTGGCCCCTATAATTGCCTGCCTGTGGCCCCCTATACCCTGCCTGTGGCCCCCAAAACCCGCTGCCCCTGTGGCCCCATTACTGCCTGCCCCTTCTGTGGCCCCATATACTGCCTCAGTGCCCCCATATACTGCCTGTGCCCCCATATACTGCCTCAGTGCCCCCATATACTGCCTCTCAGAAAGCCCCTATATACCTTCTTGTGGCCCCTATATACTGCTGTGGCCCCATATACTAGCCTTCCTTCGTGGCCCCTATATACTGCCTCAGTGCCCCCATATACTGCCTGTGGCCCCATATACTGCCTCAGTGCCCCTATATACTGCCTTAGTGCCCCTATATACCTGCCTGTGTCCCCCCCTATATCCCTGCCTGTCCCCCCCCTATATACTGCCTGTTCCCCCCCTATATACTGCCTGGGGCCCCCATATACTGCCTGTGGCCCCATATACCTGCCTGTGGCCCCATTTACTGCTTCAGTGCCCCTATATACCTAACTGAGGGGACTGCTATACCTATAATTAAGGAGTTGCTGGAAATGAGAGTATTAAAAGATATTTGTGTCCAAATCCTCAGGGACAAGTATTGGCCGGGAGCAATCAGCATGAAGGTGTGAACCGGATGGAGAAGAAAAGGGAAAGTGAACGACGCTGATCAGAAAAGACGTCTCCGGTGAGTTACTAAATGTAACTGCAGTGTAATCACTTATATTTCTGCAGAGTCTACATACAACTAGTATCTACCACTATCTGGTCACTGTATGGGGTAATATACATCCTCAGCTCTTGTACACTGGTGTCTACCACTATCTGGTCACTGTATGGCGGTGGTATATGTAATCAGAGCCTGTGTACAGCTGATGGTCACATGTGGGGGTCGCGTTTGGTCAGGGTCTGGCAGGATTATTTGAGCCTTAAGTAGTAATAGTTTGGGGTCTTGGTTTTGTAGGAGGGTTTTTAGTAACAATCACTCGTCCGGTATATTTGCTCCATGTGTAGTTATATGTTTTGGTGACTGTTTAGGGGTATTATCATATGAAGGTGAGAAGTTTTTGAAAAAGTAAATTGGTCATTGGTGATTTTTACTGTACAGTGACTGCTGAGGAGATGGACGGGACCTGTGTGGAATGTGCAGAAAATTAGTGACAGGAACACAAGGTTTTTTCTCTGTAAAAAAAAACATCCGCAGTTCACAATGAGGCGTGAAAAATGTCGTGTGAACCCAGCCCTACCCAGAAAAACACAAAGGGCCCGAGCCCCCGGATGTTTTAGGACCCTAGCAACGCCCCTGGAGATTTGCTTT